>BPLS01029790.1:37594-48717 GCA_019656275.1 Rhododendron kiyosumense | reverse complement strand
AAAAAAAAAAAAAAAAAGTGATCTTATTTTATTTTTCTATTAGAAGTGTGGCATTGTTGGAACATTTTAATTCACATAAAATATGGAGTATATTCCTTTGGAAGAATCATTCTTTATTTCATTAACCGTTACAAATCTTATTGTCTATTAAAACCTATTGTCCGTCGCAATATAAATGAGATTCTAATCATTATTTTTAGAGTACATTATTATACATAATGAGACATGACCCCAAGAATTCTAAAGCTAAACTTTTGTCGATTCGAATTGCCTCCTAAGTTGAAAGGTTTATGTTTCTTGAAAACTCTTGTTCTTAATTAGGCAGGTTAATGTTACTTCAGCCCTAATCGTGACCATTTTTTCTAACTGCTTATTTCATGAGGGTATCGAAGTATTACAGTGGTTAATGATTTACCATCTAAACATTGTTGCTCAAGAGTTGAAAAAGTTTAGGCGTTCCGTGGTAAGGGATTGCAAGGATATCTTCTGTCTTATTGATATTGATGCTCCTACTCTTTCAACGTTTTATTAGCGTGGGGAATCCTGTGTCATCAACTTCAAGGCCCAGATGCAACATTTGAAGGATATGATACTTAATTTCATGCCTGTAAGAGGTTTTCCTCAGCTTTATTCCATGTTCAGACTATCTTTATCTAACATTGTGAAGTCCTGAGAATTACCACTATAACATTTCTCGAGGTACGTTGCTCGTATGTTCTTTCTTTTTTTGAACTACTGTATATTTTAATTGATTGCAAACTCATGAAAACCTTTCTTATGTTAATTTATTTCGATGTCCAATTTGTAGTTAGAGGCTTTCTTCGATGTTCATGAAAATAAATTTTTTGGTATTCCCCTCAAGAATTGCCCAAATGTAGAGACGCTTTTCCTTGGTGTGATGTATTCATTTTTAGCTGTGTGCATTTCCTTCACGGTTCAAAGAATCATTTTTGTTGTGCCCTGTCCTTTTAATGCTGCTCCGCGTGATATGCTTCTAAATATGGATGTTGGATACTGTTGCGAGATGCTAGCAAAGCCCATGTTTGAGAACTGCAATCCAAATTTCTTCTGGCCTAAGCGAATTATAGTGAACGATTTCAAATTCGAAAAGCTTGAGCTCGAGTTGATAAAGTGTTTTCTCAGCAAGGCCGAAGTCTTAAGACAGTGCAGCACTCGTACCAACCAAGAATTGGCTGTCGGTGGTATGTTCTCGAGAGCCGCACATATATGATCAACTTTTTGATTCTGGGAAGATATCTCCGGATGCGAAAATAAGCATTTTGAAGTGTACAAGAGTGGGAAGATTTGTAGTCAAATTTCTGCTGCTGCTATGTTTTTCATCATCTGTTGGTGCATTTCGTACGTGGTTTGTGGCAATTTCTGATGGTTCCTTTCGTCTGCTGCTGCTATTTCCAACTGGTGTCAATGCTGGAAGTGGTCATGCTATTTGGGGTTCAGTTTTGATTCTGCAATATTCACATATCTTCTTGTATTGGAGGCTGCTGTTTTCGAAAGCTTTGAAGATTCCTTGGTTTTAATTATTTTGTTCAATCATACCTCATGAATTTTCTTCCAGTTCTTCGTTTTTGGTTGGCAAGGTGCTGGTCAACCTTGTTATCCTTGGGCGGGTGCCAACCTCATTGGAATGTAAGCTTCTGGTTATGATGCTGTCGTGCCCTTTTGAAAGATCTGCGACAGCTGAGCTGTTGACTCTTAGCCTTAACCATGCCACAAAAGATTAACATTGAGTTATAGAGGCTGACGATTCGTTATGTACTACATCCATATCATTTTTCCCACCGAGGTGGGACTTCTTAATGGGTTCTAACACCCTTCTCCTTTTAATCTTTGTACCCAGTATTTCAAAGATTAATAAATTACTTTCTTTTCTTATCAAAAGAACTTAGGATTCAACCACAGATGTGCTACAATCACAAACACTTTCACAAGCAAGACGCACAAACTCTCTCACATTATGTGTGGGGTCCACACACTTTAGTTAGTTGAGTGTTATGTATTTAGTGGAGTGTTTAGGTATCCTATATTTGTTCGATTGTGCATGTATATTGTTCTTGATACAAATTAAGTTTGTGTATCAATAAACAGGGAAGTGCAAAGCCTTCATGGTGAAGTAACTGCATAGGTCTTCTCCTCTCCTTTCCAATCCATCTATTTACTTCGTAAATGATTCTGATTATCAAAATAAATTCTAAAGAAACCATCAAGGAGACTTAATTCTTTTAGGTTAAATAAATTTTTGTTAAAGACAATGGAATTATTTATGTTCAGTGATTTTTGGTGTCGCCTTTTACTAAAATTATTAGAATTAATAGTTCATATCGATGAAAGAAATCGAAAAAGTAAATACTGGACTGATATTTCAACAAGTCCCGTCATTTTCAACAACAAAAATCGTCTTTCCCTCAATTTTTTTAAATTTTATTTATCATAAGTTGAACAATGAATCTACGAAATTTGATGTGAATTTATAGAGATTAAGATAAAACAACCAATAAAACGGTGACAAAAAGACAATAAAAATTTAGCCTAAACGTACCCGGATCGTGCAATTCGATGTACCGGAGAAGATCCATTTCAATCAAAACCCGCCAATCAGCGGTCCTCACCATCTGCCAGCTTTGGCGGGGCCTATCCAAATCCCAAGACGCCGCGTTTGACGCCTTGGTGACTCCACTAATGCAAAATTAATTAAAACCCCACCGTGTAAACACCCCGCAAAATCCGCCAGCCGCCTATCTAGATTTCGAATCTTTTCCTTCTCTATGTCATCCCCAAAGACCTAAAAAATTTATAAACCTCTCTCTCCCCTCTCTCTCTCTCTCTCTCTCCAACCAAAGCCACACACTCGCCTCCCCCACGTCCCCACCAAAATCCCCACCCTCCATTCGGGATGAGCTCTTTTCCATACCACATCCTTCCATAGCCCTTTGTATTTTCAATTTTTCCTTCATATATCGGGCTCAAAACTATGGTTCGAATTGTTCACCTCAACGAAAACGTAAAGAATTAGATGTCGAAAACGTATCGGGATGAGCGGGTATCGATATATTTGTGAACACGTTACAAATTGTTATGCAAAATGAATGTTAAATACATTCCAGAGTTTAACTGTACATTTTACAAACCAAAATGTAACTTATTTATATACCAAAGTAATTAATCGATTTCTAATCGTACATATATTTTGTAGACTTATAGTTCCGTGCATGTTTTACGAGACGGATGGTTTGGATGATAATTTTTGACCCGAGATACGGTCGAAAAGTTGAGAGTACAGAGGGGTATGGAAAGCAGGTGATCCCCTCCAGTCACCCTCCCCTCCTACGCGTTCAAAAACTAGCGGCTCCCCTCAACCTTCAGCGCCACGTGTCGGCAGATGAACCACCCACTGACGCCGTTGAAACTTCCGACACCGCCAACCGACTTGGACCGACCACATCGGACACGTCTCAGCGAAACCACCACCCACGTTGTTTCCTCGCATCGGATCCCGCCACGTGTCCCCCTCAAACGGCTATATTTTTTTCCCTCCTCCCCCAAGTATAAGATAGACACGGACAATGCCCCACAGATATTTGCTTCGGAAATTTCGAGTCCTTTCCCGTAAATAAACGAAACTTCGCACTTTACCTAGATTTCCTTGAATTTCAAATATATAAAACCCAGATCCTCGTCCTTTTTACTGGTGTAAGATAAACAGGAGTCTAGAAGAGAATTACAACTTGACTATCTCCAATCGAAGCCTCCATAGTTGAAAAAAAGGGCGGTTCTTTCCTTTGTTTCCTTCCTTAGATCAGCCGTTATTCCAATTACCCATTACTCCAAAGCCTCAATTTAGGGTTTCTCTCACACCAGGTTCCCCTCCCTCCCTCTCTCTCTCTCTCTCTAAATCTGATTGTATATAAATTGTGATTTGTTTATTTGCTTTGGTATCTGCTGTGGGTTATTAGATAATAGATACATTTCCAATTGCTATTTGGGTTTGGGGGTTGATTTCCTAGTGAACTTTTGCTGTTGTGTTCACTCTGATGGGGCTTACATTTTCCCTATTGCTATTGCTATTGGGTTTTAGTTTCAGATTGGATTTTTTTGTGTTGGGTCTATTCTGATTGTCGTTTGGTTTGTGAAAAAAATCAGATCTTGTTACGAATTGTTGTGGAAAATCAGTTTAGTTTGTGGAAGAAGATGGCGTTGGGAAAGAGATGTGGGTCGAACGCGAAGACAGCAAGCGAAGGGTTAGGGTTAGGGTTCGGGTGTGTTCGGTACACTCGGTCGATGAGTGGCAAAAGAGTGGCTATTTCCAGCAACATGGAGGTTGATTCCACGGTTACGTCACCGCCATTGAAGAGGCAATGTAGTATGGAAATGGTGGGTCCAAGTTGTGAAAAGTCTCTGCTTGAATCCCTGCCTCAAGATATTCTGGTAATTACCATATAACTGAATTCACTACCCTAGGTGGTAGATATAGAAATGTGAATAGGGAGCTAGGTTTTTGACAAAGCAGTTCTGGTGAAATTGATTTTGGGGGTTTTCTGTTTTGCAGATTAGGGTTTTGTGTGGTGTTGGCCACGATGATTTAAAGCATCTTTTCCATGTGTCGAAGCAAATCAGAGAAGCAGTAAGTTTCTACTCTTATGAGAATTGAAATCGCTGTGGTTTACGGAATCTAGCTTCTTCTGGTGATTATTGATCGTTTTGTTTATATCTTGGGGTGATTACTGATTGAGGATTTTTGTTTGGTGAATTAACAGACTGTAATAGCAAAGCAGTGGCATTTTGCGTACAACACGCCTAAAAAGATTTCAGCTTTCCGGAATCCAATCGATTTGGGGGATTTTGAAGAGGCCAAGACCCCAAATGCTCCTAAACAGTGTCGGTCCCACCGGAACCGATTGAGCGGGAAGAAGCTGGCCGACATCTCAGTGGCCTTGTTTGCTTCACCAGCAGAAGATCCGTGGCCGAGGAGAGACTTGTTTGCGCAAATGGAAGCCGAAACATGAGTTTTCTTATTTTAAGTTATTGAGGGGTTTCTGTAAATAGGCATTGTTTTTGTTGTAGCAGTAGCAGTTGGTTTGGTGGAGTTGAGGGTTGAGATCTAATGGGCAGATCTCTTCTGGTTTTGGTTTGTGTACATGTTCGTTACACTTCTTACACTGGAAGCCGTATTCTTCAACTCCTTTCATTGAAGATGGGTTTGGCCTGTTCTTTTTTGGTATCTGGTTTGTACATTTTAGGGTTTGCTGGAGGGCTATGAAATGATGTCCCTCCACTTCCAAAGATAGGGTGTACAAATGAGTCTGCATACTATATGATGTTATTTTGATCCAACTAAATAAATATATGCTTTTTTTCGTCGCAAATTCATTCTCTCTGTCATTGAGTCTACTTCTTTGCTTGATTTTGGAGTTTCCCTTTACGACTGTATCCAAATATATTGAGCTCAAATCTCCTGTATCCAAATAACCTGATCCAATAGTCGAAAATATATTTGGATACAGGATATGATTCTTCATCTCAAATCTTTTGTATCCAAATATATTGAGCTCAAATCTTCTGTATCCAAATATCCTGTGATTCAATAGTCAAAAATACATTTGGATACAGGATATGATTCTTCACCTCAAATGGATAAGCAGAAGCAATGGTGCCCATTGGCTTAAGTGAAAACTTGTTCTTTGGAGACGGGTTAGTGTTGGCGACAGTGCACAAGTCCGCTGTGAAAGATGCGGACAGCTCGGGATTATTGACCATGGAGAACAATTTCCACACGTTATGATTGTTTTTACAGCTTAGGAGAGCTGGCATTCCGTAGAAGATTGCTGGCAATTAGCGTTTACATGCAGAATTCAACAGTTTCACTTCTATTGTTAAATTGTTTTGTCCACGGGATTGAGGAATGTTACAGATTCTAGTTGTCAATGGAAACCAACTTGATCTTAAATTAGTGTCCCGTCAATCTTTAAACGCGTCTTGGAACAACAAATTTGAGTCCGCATTCCGAGAGCGCATCCAAGCCGTCCGTCAATTACACCCAAAAACTTCTCTCCGGGTTGTACCGAATTATGCAAGTGCAAATTGGCATGTACGTTCTGGTGATGGAGTTGGGGTTAAATCTAACGTTAGAACATTTAAGTTAGGACAAAGTCTCATATAAACTAGGCACTAGGATTGGTAATGCTTTGAACTTGAACCCGAGAAATGATCAAACCCTTAAAGTCACATGCCTTAACTATCAGGCGAATCCATCGAGATTCCTCTCTTCCCTAATATATGCTTGTTCAATCAGGCAAAAGCCAACTTGAAAACTGAGTTGCTGGTAAAGTTCTAGATCATACTAGCAATAGCATCATTCCAATGCAGGGGAGCACCAAGTTTTATGAAAACTTCTTAGCAAAAGGAAAGATTAAGTAATTTAAGTCTCCATCCACAACTGAATTCAACTGGTTCTCTTTTATACTAGTGAATTTGCCATGACAACATAGCCATAAACTAAAGGCGCATTTTGATATGTTGTACTCCTATCTAGAATTACCTTCCCTTACATAGAAAAACTTCTTGCAGAAGAGAGCTAGGCTGCTAATGCTATGGAGTGCAAAGGACACCACGAAACTGCATAACTAGGCTTGTAGGAGTGCAATTTTGTTTGCTTTCCCTACAAGAGGGTGAACAAAATCCGGCCTCTGCACTTGAGGAGATAGTGGGACCACTCCTAACCCAACCCAAGTAAGTTTTGCAAATTAAAATTCAAGCAAAAATCATCATCGATTTGATTCTAATAAAACCTGTGTCTGAATCTATAACTTCTGTCAACTTCTCAAGGATTATGCTTTGTCACCTGGAGATCCGTAACATCCATGGTTTAATACGACCCAAGGCAGCAGGGCTTACACCCGAATGGGGCGTACCCCAGGAAGACCAAAAAACTCTAGCCAGCAAAAGCCAAAGCAATGTCCAAAGAACAATTTTCTAAAGTGATATATACATTGCTGGTCTGGTGGATAAGCACATGAAATGGATCCTAAAATTGTGAATATCTTACACAGTTAATATATCCTGCCATTATAATTGTTCTTAGTATATACAAAACACCTCTTCTACCCACGGGAAATATATACTAGTATTCATTTTGAGCCCTGCGGATAAGCACATGAAATGGATTCTATAATTGTGAAAATATTTCAATAGCTTGTGAGCTCGTGAGTTAGCATGCTTTCTAATGAAGCTAGGTGTTTGTTCGATTATAGTTTTATAAGATAAAATATTGATTACCAGCTTCCAGAGTGAATCTATTTGATTCACACGGTCAAATAGAGTGATGATTTTGTTTGTTTGAACCCGTAAAAGTTCTCCTTATCCCAAATTTTCTTTTACACCCGCTTAAAAGAGTTTAGTTTAGTACCAAAATATATTCTCATATACAAAGCCCTAAACCTAACATTTGAAACTCACCCACCTATTACCACCATTAACCGACGCCCGAGTTCATGTCCGCCACCATGCCGCCATGATACTCGCGGTCAAATAAAGTGATTATTTGCCGTTGCTTTTAGTGCCTGTCAAGTTGGAGTTGAAACTTGGAATAATACAGGGGCATGTCCATTGAAACGATATTAACGAACTAGTAAAATATTGATGCTTTTTAGGTTTTAGAATGGGCCCTAAATCAAAAATAATTCTGGACTTATCGACCGTAAACAAAACCACTGCTCTCTTATGCTTTTGTTAGTGATTTCTTTTTCTCTGTACGATCATTGGTTACGATTGGATCCTTCATAGGCACCGCACAAGATTTTATGACTTGTACTTTTGATTTGGTTGCTCTCGCTCGCTTGGGGAATTCGAATTGTCGTTTAGAAATTTGTTACACGGGCTTTGTTGTTTTCGAATGAACTTACATAGATGTTTAGCATGGTTTCCATAGTGGATGATATTTGTGTGATAAGAAATGAACGGCCAACTTCTGACCGCACCCGTGGAAAAAAAAAACCCTTCTGACCACACATGATGATTCATTTAGATTGATGCCATTGTACGTTTCATTGGCTTGAGTTTTTAAATAAACGATAAATACATTGAAATCTATAAAATGAATGTTTCGAATCATCAATTAGAATCGTAATATTGGAGAATCTAGATTCAGGCTGATCTACTACTCCAGTACTCCCTCCGTTCCAAATTGAGAGTCCCTCTTGGGGATTCCAATTATTTAAAGGGACATGTAATTATTATATCTACAATACCTATCATTTCCATAATTATCCTTATATTCTACCTACTTTACAACACTTATATTCACCTATAAGGGACATTTTTGGAAAATCACCAAATTTTTCCTTCTATTTTTGGAAAAGGACCATCATTTTGAAACAACTCAAAAAGGAAGATGAACTTTCATTTTGGAACGGAGGAGTATTATTTTTAGTGGTTTTGGGCATGACTCAACAGTCTCACAAGTCATACTTGTGGTGTGTAGAGATTATTGGTTGGCACGGGGCAGCTCACCGGGCCCCGTAACAATAATCCACTCAATTATACCCACATGCATTGCTTTCGTAAAATGCTCCCGGTTGACCTAAAGTTAAGGGTGAACACCAATTGACAAATGTCAACCTTCCACATGTTCTTTTAACAACAAAACAAAAAAAATAAATGATGACAATAGGATAAATTATTTTTACTCTCGGAGCATGACACATAGCGTTTTATATGTGTTGTGATTGGTAAATGCTACGAGACTCATGACTGTGTATTATTGGTAAATAACGAAATAAAATAACATTTGGTGTGTCGTGATCGCTGTGGAATATTGCTCCAAGATCACTAAGACCATGTTTGCTTTGGGCCTCGTCACCTAATCTCTCTCAATGCACAATTTCTAACAAGTTTTTTTTTTTTCCTCAAATTATTAATCTTATTTCTTTATCTATTTTTCTCTACTCATTAACTCAAAAACCTCCATCCAAATACAAATGAGCCTAACCTCTCCAACAATGAAGCTATGAACTTTGAAAAATTATTCATTGCCCCAGGGGTAAGGACACATGGTGCCTCAACCCATCGATCTCTACAACACATTTTTGTGAATTCTATGTGTGGAGCTCACACAAATGTGTGGTGGAAAGAGGGGTTGGGGCACCAACTGTGTTCTCTTTGGGTCACCCAACCCTTTTTCTCCGCGCACAATCCCAAATAAATTTTATCCTCAATTATTACTCTTATTTTTCTGTCTATATATCTCCACTTATTTTCTAAAAAATCTTTCTCAAAACTCAAACAAAACAAGTTTGTGGACCTAAATAATCTCTCGAAAATGCAAGTGGTGGGGTGGAGTGCAGTTAGTGTATCCCTTTGTATTCCGATACACATGGGTAAGGTTCGATTTTCGTAAGCACGCGTTCCCTCCTCCAAATCCTTAAGATAAAGTAGATTAAGGCTCCGTTCCAGAATACCTTCTTAAAAAATAAATACTTATTTCACATTTTTAAACTAAAAAATAATGTAAATGAAAAATAATTTTTTGATTTTTTTTGCACCGTATTAAAGATCTCATTAAGATCTTTCACATAAGATCCATATTGCATATTTTTAGATTTCATTAATCCATTTATTTTTTAACTTGAAATTGCCTTCTTAAAAAATAAGTATTTATTATCTGTTCCGGAACGGGGCCTAAAATTAACAAATGGAAAAAAATCTCTCGTAAACTTTTGTTTCGTCAAATACACTTGTCAGTATCTTAGGCCCCGAGTCAACCAAAATCAAAAGCTGGACGGAGGATTCGTGACACACCACCACTTCACGTTTCACTCTCCTTCCTTCCGACCTCTTCGGAATCGGGCCTTTGCTCTTTCTTCATTTTCAAATATATTTCTGCCTTTCTCCGCATCACGCCTCTCTCTCTCTCTGCTTTCTCTCTCTAAATTCACTACGTATGCAAGCACTCCTCCCCGAAACACATTCTTAGATCCAAGGCCTGAGAGGTTGAACTGAAGCAAAGATGCGACGTTTGACTTTCTACGAGAGATTTTCTCGAACCTTCGGCGACCATCCCTCTCTCGTTAAACTGCTCGTTGTCTTCACTGTCAGGTACTGGAAGATTAATTCCTCTGTTTTCTGTGCAATTGCTGCCCCTTCTGATTGCGCTGAGCTCATGATATGTCTATTTTTTTAATCTGGTTTTGTTGC
Organism: Rhododendron kiyosumense; assembly: GCA_019656275.1. Taxonomy (NCBI): domain Eukaryota; kingdom Viridiplantae; phylum Streptophyta; class Magnoliopsida; order Ericales; family Ericaceae; genus Rhododendron; species Rhododendron kiyosumense. The sequence goes on along the minus strand of BPLS01029790.1, from coordinate 38,511 downwards.
TGAGAGTTAATTTGTGTTCGGTTTGTACTGATTTTGTTCCGTTTTGATGAGTTCATAATCTGTGTTTGATCTGGACCGTAGCTGAGAGTTCGTTGGATTGGATTTTGTACAGCTTGATCAAACATTTATTGTTGTTAATTCCTTTATTCGCTAGTCAAACTATTTGAAAAGTTGTATCCAGTTCAGTTCAGAATAGCGGGTGATCTGGTTTGGTAGATCAGTTTCTTCACTTCTTGTGTATCTAGATTAAGGCAAATGATATACACCCTCCCTTTTGACCAGCCACACTCCATTGTTTGTCTTTTCCTGGTGCAAAAGTGTAAAATTAGAAATGTACGATGGGCTTTACCAGGATTTATTTGGCCGCGCGTAAGCTAGTTGAACACCTGAGTTATCGCAAAAAGAAACAAAATTAAAAATTCACATGCCTAAATTAATCACATGCACAATCCCTAACACACGGGATTGAAGACCTGAGTTATCGCAAAAAGAAATAAAATTAAAAATTCACATGCCTAAATTAATCACATGCACAATCCCTAACACACGGGATTGAAGGGATTTCGGCTATTGCCTACCCAAAAATGGATAACTTCTATATTTAAGATTTTGTTGCCATATAGTGAGAGGAGTAATGGAGTGAACTTTACCTTTTTCTTAAGGAATTTAGTGTCCTAGTGCCACACACACCCACTGGGTGGGGGGGGGGGTTTGTTGTTCATGAAAAAGGCGAAAAGTGGCTTGTTGTCTCCCTGTACTCCCTTCCGTCAGCCCAGGTTGGTGGGTATCTTTTCATATGTGGAATTAGTTCTTTTGGGTTCAATAATTTTTTTTGGTGATGGTTGTATCTTCTTTGCTAAATACATCTGTCAATCTCATACATCATTTTGATTTCAAATCACGAGTGAAGTTTCAAT
>BPLS01029790.1:0-37584 GCA_019656275.1 Rhododendron kiyosumense | reverse complement strand
GGTAAGTGCTCTTTGCACAATTGTTCTCAATGTAATTACCATGGGTCCATGATAAGTGCTCTTTGAGCGATTTTTTTCCTTTTATCGAGGTGTTCGGGCCAGCTAATGTGCATTTCGACTAATTCTGGGGCCCTAAAGTTAACAACCGAGCAAACCTCTAGTGACCCCAAAGGAGTTGATAACATCTAGGAAGTTTCAAATATGAGATCTTAGGAGGTAGCAAACCCCCAAGTCCCAGATCTTAACCACTAGGCCAACCCCTTGGGGTTGCTTTGAGCTATTCTTGTCGTTGATTTGCCGATGGCTGATGTTTCTAGAAATGAAATTAGAATGTTTGGACCTCTCAAATATCCGATGATTGAAATGAGTGATTTCCAGCTCCCCATTAACTTGATTGTTGTAGTACATTAGATGGCTTGTTCTCTGGGAGATTTATTCCCCACACTGCGTAGCTGCGTTTGGATACATTGGATGATTCAAGAGTAAGTCTGCTATTTATCTTGGCGGTTGTCACGCCCTTGATTTTTAACATAAATAATAACAACTTTTGATAAATGAAATCCTCGCATTAATACAATATTACCCCAAAAGACAATTCTTTCTTATAATCACAAATTAAGTTCAAAGATTTCATCTCCAGCTTGAATGCTCCAATTTGTCATGATACTAGTATTGAAGGAGAGGATTAAAAATTTACAAGATTTCATAATCGAAAGATTTTAATAATAATCGAAATTACAATTTACGTCTTCGAAAGAGTTTTACTAAGATGCCAAGTAGTCCCCTTGTTAGCTTTCAAAAGATGCAGTCAAACATGCACTTCAAGCACTCCATGTCAAAGACTTGCAATGTACCTGAAAATGATAAGTTGAGCTACACTAGCCCAATAGAGAATTTTATGCACAAGTTATAGGAAAATGTGTAGAGTTATGCATCTAGAGTGAATGAGTATCGACAGATATACCCAAAGTACAAATGATTTCCAATGAACTACACGCTATAGTCAAAGGATTCTAGACTCCACGTAAATGTCATTAACCGTTTTCTTCTCAGACTAGATGCATTAATAAACACACGTCAATCCACATTAGTTTATAACCAATTCTAAATCATCTTATTATCCTTCGTATGATACTACAATTTTCCTTGTGTCCACATTTATCATCATCAATTCCTTTATTACAAAACCTTCCCTTTTGATTTCAATTCAATTCAAAGAAAACTCAAGACCATTGTAGTCTGAGTTCCATTGATTCAAGCCGAATACCAGAGTCCGTTGATTTGTGCCCAAATATCAAAAACCGTTGATTCGCTCAAGAATGCTGGAGGATTTTCATCAAAAATCCTTTAACCAAAGCCAAAATCCTGTCATTAACTTCGTAATCCAATAACGTGTCGTTAAGAATCTGAGCCAAAGCTCCTGCCAGGCATTTACTCGATAACGAGCCTCGAAGACAAATGATATGAGCATTTAGCTCCTGCTAGACATTTACTCATTTAAGAGCCCTGAAAACATACAATATGAGCATGTAGCTCCTGCCAGGCATTTACTCATTTAAGAGCCCTGAAAGTATAACATATGACCATTTAGCTCCTGCCAGGCATTTACTCATTCAAGAGCCCTGAAAGTTCTCTTTGTGTCCATTTATCATCCACATTCATTCCACATTCCCATTTTACAAACATCAAATCATTCAATCGAATCCAAATGTCGTTTAATCAATCACATGGCGTTACAAGACCAACAATCTACCATATCGCATATAAGCAAACACACACGTCCTCACCGTACCTTTTTAAGTATATCCCTACGCCAACACAATGTGCTACTCACAAGTGGTTTCTAAAGTATTCGACCTACTAGTTCCTATACTTGTATCCTGTAGCAAGTGTACCAAAGAAAAATCGAAAGGTTCAACGAGTTGTGAAAAGACGAGTTACTACTTTACCCTTGAAGTCATTATACCGCTCTCATTTACCATTTATACACACCACTACGTTCATACAACCTTCGGTACTCATATACACTTTACGATACGTTTTCCGTTTAAAACGATACTAAGATTGAGCATAAGGAGTGTCTAGGGAATGGAAACATCAATAAGTCGATAAAAATCGAACAATCGAGTTTAGAGAAGGTCTAAAGGTGTTTAAGAGGTGCTAGAAATGATCGGAGGTCAGAACAATTGAAGTTTGGGACAAATGCAACAAAACTGTCCATAAGCTCCTGGTAATCTGGTATCAATACAGCCAAAATGGCTGTATCAATACAGAAAGCAAATCAGAAAGTTTTGAAGCTTCTGTTTTCTTATGGTATCGATACAGCAAAAGTATCGATACAACGACGTTACGAGCAGATTTTCTGCACATTTTCGAGGATTCAACAACAACAACAAGAGGCACGATCAAGGTGCAAAATCAACACATAAACATATAACAAGTGCAAGAAACCCCTACCTCAATGATCAATGATCGAAGTCATGCTCCAACAATCAAGCCCTAGCTTTCCAAGCATCCAAATCCTCCAAGAATGAGTTCTAGCACGAACCCACGCGATCCAAGGCTCGAATCTCGCGTATATGATGACTTGAAGGTTGAGGTATGAAAGTGTTGAGGTCGATTGGTGGATTTTGAGCTCAAGGGAGCAAGAGAGAGAGAGAGAGAGAAGGCCGAGAGGGAGAGGGGGACGCCGGGAGATGAGAGAGAGGGGATTTTGATCCTATACACACACCCACCTATATATACTCACACTCACACCAAACTACACTTGCACTCCCTCCAATTACGATTCTTGCATACTAACCCCAAATCAAATCAACTCCACAAATTTCACATTAACCCCAATTTCATATAAGCTCAACAAAAATCACATTTTCCTCAATTTTCAATAGCTATTAAACCGTTAAATATTTTTCTGAAATTACGGGTCTTTACAGCTGTCCAGATTGAGTTTGCTTTTTATTTTGGCACATGGAGAGGATAGGTTATGGATTAGTCATTAGTGCTTGGTAATGAGGCAATTATGTGGGCTACGTATACCTTCAGTTCTTCAGTCTGTTGGATGAACCTTGACACAAATGGCGGCTATTTAATAATACAAATATGGAATATTTAAGCTGTTGAACTACAAAGACCCCCTGGAGTTGATTCAACTAGCGCGCACATTGTTTTTCACATTCACCCTACTTTATGCATTACGTTCTCCTTTCTGGCTTTACTTAATTCTGGTTGTATTGCTAACTTTCCTATCGCTATGTAGTTAGGTAAGTTGAGACCTAAATTACTACTACATGTACGTCTTCCCCCTGAATCACCAGATGGGGTTGATTATTCTACTCCAACAGCAGCAACTGTGTTAAGAACAAGAATGACATTATAACGCGTTCCCATCGAGATAGATCAAGGTTCTAACTAGTATGATAGCGATGGAAATCTGAATGAGAAAGCAAGAAAAGAAAATCCTACATTGCAATACGGAAATTTTCCCCAACCATCAGTTTCTAGAGCAAAGGTGAAACGATGAGATAAATAGAGTAATATCTCTTTTGGATGACACTATTTTAAATTTAAAATGGTATTCCTTGTTTACCTAATGGTTATGCATGGCAACAAACACAAGAACAAAATTTTCCATCCCGCCATTTACAACTGAAATATAAACCTCCACTCGGCTCTCCAATCTTTACTCTTCTTGTGCTCTCCTCCCTTTGTCTTAGTGTGACTCAGGCCTGGGCATCCTTGCCCCTCCAATAGATAGAAGAACCAAATATTGCTTCTAGAAACAATACTAGGACAGTTAAAGTAGAGATTTGAAAGTAGAAACACAAAAGGAAAACACAGGCCAGGGTTGTAATGAAAAGAAGAAGCAATTCTTTAATTCGCTACATCAACCCACTTCCTAGTACCCATTCAGTTTCATTGTATCATGCTGTAATGGTAGATTAATTTTATAGGGGGAGATAATCTTTGTAGCACAGCTAATGTTAGTGGAGCCATATGCATATCAGGGCAAGACATACAATCTCCAATGGCTATTAATTACTGCTATGGGAAGTTGACGAGCTGTTCTGATAGCATTGATAACAAGTTTAATAGCACCTTAACAAAAGCCAATCTCGCACGTGTTTTATATTGAATGAAGGAGATAGAAGTGGCTTTATCCATTGTATTTGTCATATTAGCATGGCAGTAACCTTACGTTAAGAGTTTTTTTCCCCTGCCATTCTCTTTGAAGCTATATCCATCTACACTTCTTATATTGATTATTTCCCCTTTCTTGTTGCACGGATTTGGAGCTAAAGTATCTGCGTGGATTCCCTTTCCCCTTCTGTTTGCTTCCTTCTAAGAAGTAACTATTACCTGTTTTCCAGTTTTAGTCATCTAAATGATATTATTCTTTCTCAGCTTATAGCTTCTCATTCTTTCTCAACTTATAGCTACATTAAGAATAACACGGTGGGGACTATAGTACCTGTTGTGTTATCTCTTCTGGCTTGTTCCTTACCTAAACCTAACCCCTCAAATTTCCTGTTTTGGCAGTGGTGGTGGTCTTGTGGCCTCTGCGGAGGCCAAACCCTATGATGGCATGAACATCGTGAATACACATGAAGCTAATAGCAAGAAGAAGAAGGTGGTGGTACTTGGAACTGGTTGGGCTGGAACAAGTTTCTTGAAGAACCTTAAAAATCCCACATATGATGTCCAGGTGCTATCACCTCGTAATTATTTTGCGTTTACCCCTTTATTACCAAGTGTTACATGTGGCACAGTGGAAGCTCGTAGCGTTGTTGAACCAATTCGCAGGATCCTTAGAAAGGTAAGGAGTTCTCGATCCAGGGTAATCAAATCCAGTGCATTTTTACGGGAAGCATTTTAATCTTTCCAAGTTTTATTAAGGTCTTGTTGTTTTGAATCCAACTGAAATCCTGTTTCCTATGACCTCAACTACTATTGTCCCTTGTAATAGATATTATCAATATCAGGTCGTGTTCCATGGTGAAGTTAACCTTGCCTAGATGTCATATGTCCTCTCACTTCTGGTCAGTGAAAACATAAAGGTGTAAACTTATGACAGCAGATATGCACTTAGGTCATAGTGCCGAATTGATCTGGTCAAATAATTTCTACATTATGATCAACAGTTCCATAGTCTCATCAGATTCGTTACTAACAAATGATTCTTCCACTACTAGCAGAAACATCTGGATATTCACTATTGCGAAGCTGAATGTTTCAAGATTGACGCACAAAATAAGAAGGTCTATTGCCGATCAGCCCAAGATACCAACCTAAAAGGCGAAGAAGAATTTTGTGTGGACTATGATTACCTTGTCATAGCCGTAGGTGCACGCGTCAATACATTCAATACTCCTGGTGTTGAGGAGCATTGTCATTTTCTGAAGGTATGATTTCGGAACTTTAATGATTGACAATAGGATTTCATACCTACCAATAACCCTATATTCTTCTGAAGAATGGTGCTGGTACAAAAAAATAAAGAAGTATTGTCTCTAATGATTTTTTTGGTCATTTGAACCTAGTCAATTCTATCCATTTTTGCTGACATTTCCTGGAAAATGTACTTTCATGCAGGAAGTTGAAGATGCTCAAAAGATCCGGAGGACTGTTATTGACTGCTTTGAAAGGGCCAGCGTACCTACCCTAAGCAATGAAGAGAGGAAGAAAATTCTTCAGTTTGTTATTGTTGGCGGTGGTCCAACTGGTGTTGAGTTTGCAGCAGAGCTTCATGATTTTGTTAATGAAGATATAGTGAAGTTATATCCTCAGGTGAAAGATTTAGTAAAAATAACACTCTTGGAGGCCGGAGGTCATCTTCTGAACATGTAAGGATGTATCTTGTCTGACAGTCTGTGATGTTCTTCTTGAACTTCTACTGAGATGGATGTTCTCGTTGGCCTCACTTGTTACATGATTCTACTATGATGCTGTCTGCTAGGAAATGAGAACTTCCTGGATAATGTTTCTGGAGACAACATTTTGTTGTTTGTTTTTTTCTGGACGTATAAACACCCTATTCAAGGTCTTTGAACCATCTTCTCATATAGGATATAGCTATCCGAAACCAGAAGATGGGGATTTACCTGTTGCTGGAATTTATAAAGGATGGCCTGTAAGATTATTTAAGTCAAATAATCTGCTAAAAGAGATCCTTGGTGTAATTTGATGCTTGCAAGTGGTACCCGAGCAGAACTGTAATTTGACATGTGGACTGCATCGGCAAAATGTGTTCCCCTTCTATCATAGTTAATACATTCCAGATGCGAATTTCCTTATTCCCTACTAATGTTTTTGGAAAAGGATGCAATTTTTTATATGTAGCATTGCCATTTCAAAAAATAAATTCTCAAGCAATGAAGCTCATGGTTTGCAGGTTTGACAAAAGAATTACAACTTTTGCAGAAGAAAAATTCAAAAGGGATGGTATTGATTTGAGGACTGGGTCAATGGTAGTGAAAGTATCTGATAAAGAAATCTCTACCAAAGCAAAAAGTGGAGAAATCTCTTCCATTCCATATGGAATGGTTGTCTGGTCAACTGGTATTGCAACTCGTCCAATCATACTGGACTTTATGAAGCAAATTGGTCAGGTATATTTATTTGCACTTAGTACCCGTCTAATAGTCCAAGCTCTGTTTTAAGTTGTCAATGTCTCTCAGAATTTCCCTGTAAAAAATTCATTTCAGTAGCTTTGTTTTTACTATCTCTAAGGAGTCAGGAGTTACCGATGAAAAAAGAAGATAGATTTATATTATTACACTTACTAAGAGAACTTCAGTTTCTTGGAGCAGGCTAATAGACGTGTACTGGCAACTGATGAATGGCTTCGTGTTGAAGGATGTGATAATGTATATGCCATGGGAGATTGTGCGACGATTAATCAACGGAAAGTCATGGTACCTATTCTCTTTTCCTGCATCATTTTGTTGGTAGTATATGTTTAGTTGTTGATCGACATCAGGCACCATTTTTGTTGAGTGTATAACTGGGATAGAGGTACTTGGAGTTTCACTTGCAGAAGCACAGAATCAGCAAGAAACTGTAAACCATACCTTCTTTTGCAATTTATTCAATGCACCATCATTGCATTGTTGATGTCACTTAAAAATGAAGTAAAAAGAAGAAGTGCATAATTTGCAAGAAACTGCGTGCATATTTTCTTTGTGATCAGTTTATGTTTGCATTGTTACTTTTCCTTCTATGGCCTTCTAACTATTTTATACACCTAATATTCCTGAAAGAAAATGAAGTGACATGTCCGTGAAGATGGTAGTTCGATACCCTGAGGTCCTATGATTATGTGGCATCACACTGACGGTTATTGTGTTGCTGTTCAACCCTTTCTAATGCTACTATGACTCCTCAATCTGATCAAATGTGGTTGGGACCTACTATTTAGTCCGGTTGAGTGGAGTCCTTAGTACACTACTGAGGTAACCTGGGGAAGTTACCATAAACAGCACAAAGCATGTACAAGTGCATTTGTTTTAACGATGATGACAACCTAATATGAGAATCTTTTTTAGCCGATGTCCATCCTTATGCACTCTGAAATATTGGGTGACTGAATAGATTTCGTTACTATGTAGTATCAGGAGCAAGATGTAGTATCCTATCACACAAGTAGCATGTGATGTTGAAGGGGAATTTTGTAACGCCCCGATTTTTCGGGAGCAAAATAAAATAATTTCCTTAAGAAAATTTGCTAAATAAATATAATTTTCTAAAATAAAGTTTAGCTATTACAAACTCAAGATAGATTTACATATTCAAAATACATTAACCTCAGAGCCGACTCTAGACTTGGTACAGATTCCAAGTAAACTCAATCTTCGTTCCTGATATTCTTTTCGTGTCGAACTGCACCATCATTGAATCCCCTCCATTCCTGCGCTCTCTGGCAAATTGATCGCTGAAGCAAACGATTTGTCAAGATAGAGACGTATCCGTGAGTGATAAATCACCCAGTAGAATAATCCAACCTAACTGCCCCTCTTACTTTACAATTAGCAAGCAACAGGATAAAAATGATACGAAGAAGTAAAACAAAAATTTTTCACATAAGCCAGTTCATTACTATCCATTATCTTAACGTGTAATCTAAGATCTTCTCCACGAGATCTTTCCTCCCCAACCGCTAGCTATGCCCTGTCCCATGAGTTCACTTCCTTTTGTTGTCACGGATTGCACCTAAGTTATGTACCCAGCGTGTATCCCTCTCATTACAACAAAAGAAAGCTTATCATGCCCGAATCATAACTAGGGTTCGCCTATCTTATGAACCACATCATAATCATCACTGGGCTTACTTTGCCAGTTTCAATTCATCACTGGACTCCTGCCAGATTCAATTCATCACTGGACTTACTTTACTAGTTTCAAATCATCACATCCAACTCATCACATCTCAAAATCTCGCCTGCAGGCATTCTAAAAATAAAACTTTCCAATTTATCCATTACCAAACATCGTCTAAGTGAATTCTATTCGCATACCACCCCATGTCTCTAAAGTCCAATCTAGCATATAAATCAAGTGTCAGAGCAATATACAATTAATCAAAATATAATAATTAAGACAATAACAAGCAATGAAATCATAAACTTTTTATGAATGGACCGTTGCCCTTAGTCTTGTGTGGTCACGATGTCTAAAGTAAGAACGTTTTTCCAAATAAAAATTTCAGAAGTAATTAACATTTTGGGCCAAAACAAATAACCTTAATAAACTTCAAGGGCTAATTTTAATAGGTTAATGCATGAGGGCTGAAATACTTCACTTTAATAGATAAAGGGGAAAACTGTAATTGAGGTTTTATTTTTACCAACCAGTATGAACAGTAAAAAAACGTGAACAGTACCACGCTTATGAACAGTGAATTTTTCCGGAAAAACAGAGTTTCGTTCATTCAATTCTAATTTCGATTCTTTTTTATTTTAATCATAAAGACTATGATCTTAGTACAATAATATACTTAGGGAGAGATAGGAGAAGGATTAATCTACCTTCAACCCGAACAAAGCGATTCCGTGGAGTCCGGTAGGTTTTCGTTTGGCGGCGAAAGATCGATATTTTAGCAGCAACTTTGGACTGGAATAAGTTGACCAAATCTTTTCCTTTTTAGACGATTCTTGTATCTAGCGCGAAGATCTTGAAACGCTCTACAACTTTCGTGAATAAGTCTAAGCCCGAAAACCATTCAAACTAGGAGAAAAGTGGGGGTTTTCATAAGTCCTGTTTGCTGTCTGGAAACAGAAATCCGAGAATTTCACTGATCTTTGGACATCGATAACTCTATCAATCCTTGACCGTTTTGGGTGATTCTTGGATCGAAATCGAAGATCTCGACGCCCTCTACAACATTCGTGAAGCAACTTAGACCTAAAAACGTCAGCAACTAGGAAGAAACAGGCCGTGAACAGAGGGACGTGATATGGACGAAAATTGAAATTGGGTGACCGATCTTTTCTTTTTCTAGATTTCTTCTCTCTCTCTCTCTCTTTCTTGTTTCTGGGTGCAGCGGAGGGTATTTATAGGATATGGGGTGGAGTGGGGTGCAAGGAGGAGAGGGATAAGGTTGTATTTAATGATAAACGGATGAGAAGAAGAAGAGATAAGAGTGAGGGGTGATGGCTGGCTTGGGGAGGAAGGAAAAAGAGAGAGAGAGTCGGCAGAGAGAGATGAGGGGAGCCGAATCTGTTGAATGAAAAATGGAGGAAAAACACTATGGTGCATTTGGCACACCAAGTAACGTAGAGTATAATTTATATTTAATTAACTTACTTTATAAAGAAATAATCATAATTTAACTTATTAAAAATTTTGGATTGTTATAACATATGGGTTGAAAAAAAAGAAAAAAAAAAAATTGACAGATACCAGTCGGTTTAATTAATAAAATCTAAAATCTAAATTTTTATTTGAAGAAAAATTAGGGCGAAAATTAGGGTCGTTACAAATTTTCACTTCATTGCATATAAAAATAAATAAATAGTAATGAAGGTTCAACAGAAAATTGTCAAAGAGGGAATTGCTGATAGAATGATGCAAACTTCTTGTTTAGATTATATGCAGTTAAAGCCTGATATTTGTCATACATCTTGTAGAAGACTTCCATTTCTACTTATAAGTCTTTGCTAAGTATTATCACCATTGTTTTATTTTATTTTTCTATTTTTTGCAGGAAGATATTTCAGCAATATTTCGTAAAGCTGACAAGGACAACTCTGGAACACTGACAGTTAAAGAAGTCCAAGAAGTGATTTATGACATTTGCGAAAGATACCCTCAAGTCGAACTTTATTTGAAGAACAAGAGTATGAGCAGTATTGTAGATCTATTAAAGGAATCCAAAGGGGATGTCGCAAAAGAATCCATCGAGTTGGATATTGAAGAACTCAAAAGAGCTCTCTCTGAGGTGGACTCCCAGATGAAAAATCTTCCGGCCACAGCCCAGGTTTTTGTCAACGAAATTATGTCAAGCTCAAGCTTTTATGGCTATCCTCAAGGACACATATCCTTGAATGCTTCTAAATGCCTTGTTGATGGCATTTCAGGTTGCAGCTCAGCAAGGTGCCTATCTTGCTGATTGCTTTAATCGCATGGAGAAGTGTGAGAAAAATCCAGAAGGCCCTCTTCGGTTCAGGGGAGAAGGTCGCCATAGGTTTCGTCCCTTCAGGTATGAGTTAAATTTCCATAACATAATCTCTCCAGCTCTACCAAACACGCTATCATGGTCCCGTTCTGCTCTAATCTTGAACGAAGGGCTGGGGCGCCACAGGTGATGCTGAAGAAACTTAATTGGATGACACCGCTCTACGGACCTGGTTGTAAAAGGTGGAATACCTCTCTTGTGACATTAACTTCCATGAAGTTCATGTTGCATAGCCTTTATGAAACACTGAACTCCTTATGGAAGTGGCCAGCTAACTGTCGAACACATATCTCATACCCATACGGAAGTGTTGAGACTTGAGAGTCCGACTCAAGTCTTTCATACATTTTGAAGAGTCCAACATAAGTGGCTGTTAGCAAGGTTGAGTCTGCTCATAATAAAGCGAGGAGGGTGGATAATACATGACTCTCGTCTTATTTGGTTATGATCAACAACACACTAAATTGGTGTCTTATTATTGTTTTGTTTATCCGTGTTCCTTTAGGTACAGGCATCTCGGACAATTTGCTCCACTAGGAGGAGAGCAAACTGCTGCACAACTCCCAGGCGATTGGGTTTCAATTGGCCAAAGTAGCCAGTGGCTTTGGTATTCTGTGTATGCAAGGTAACACTTTCTTCTCTGCAACTGTATGGAAGTAATTTTAAGTAACTATGTATAAGTAAATGCTGTACTGGATTTTGATGATGTCTGTTTTTTTATATTCTTCCTTTTAACATACAGTAAGCAAGTCAGCTGGCGTACGAGGGCATTGGTGGTATTTGACTGGACCAAGCGTGTGTTTTTCGGGAGAGACTCGAGTCGCATTTAACAGTAGCTTCCGGACCCTGGATTTCCCTCGAAGGCTTCTGAATTTGAATATTTTGTGCTTGTATCTTTGTTTGTCTACACATATCACCCGAGTGTTTTTTACTTGAAATATATGAGCAATTTCCACGGCGGAAATGTTGTAGGACTACTGAGATGAGTTGGTCAATAATTCTGTCTGCTAAGTTTTCAGCAGTATATTATATTGGGTGTAATGAAAATGATATAAGTTTTTTCTTGGTTTCTTGGTAAATGATAGGATTTGGAAGGATTTATGAAGGGAAAGTAATGTAAGGAATTACTTGTCGTTTTCTGTATAATGGAAAAAGAATTTGGCACTTGTTTCCCCATAACTTGTGGTTTCTCATTTTTACTTGGCTGATGGCTAGGCCTAAGGTCCAGCACCATTTGTGGCTTAGGGTGGCCTGGGCTCTTTTTGCAGAAATTAAAACCCACCTTTGTGGGTTCGCCCGGAGTTGGATTTCATAATCGGAATAGTTTGACTTCGTTAAGTTGATCGGAAAAATTTATTCATGCTTTGTTTGGATTGTTTTTTGAAAAACACTCTATTACCCTTACTTCAATCACTACTCACCCATATCTCAAATCATTATTCTTATTTCTTTCTCTATTTATCTTCAATCATTACATCTACTTTCAATCATTACTCTTATTTTTCCCTCCATTCATAACCCTACAAATTTTTTTAAAAACTCATCCTTAGTAATTAATATTCCAAAGGAGTTTTTAAATATCTATCCTTAGACCTCATCCCATTTAAGTATTGATTTAGCGCTTTTTGAATAGTTATGTTTTAATTTTTTCAAATGATGAATTACCTATATTTACCTTTTTCATAAGATATTTATATGTAGGTGTATTTTCCCTTTGTAAATTAGTGGGATTGTATTGATTATAGTTGCCTACAATCAGGGGATGATTAATGGATAGAAATGGGGGAATTTTGAATTCTCAATCTTTCAAATCCTTAATGGATATATTTTAAACCGTTCTCTTTCCTTATTTTCGTGAATTTTCAAATCGTTACTTTTTTTTGAATTTCATGAATTTTCGTAAATTGATCGTATTATATTCATATTCGGCCAATTTCAAGAAAATTTACTTTTTCATAAATTATTTATGCAAATTTATCATAAACATATTTTTCGAAATATGGTTGATAGTCAAATTGACCATGTTTTTTTTATGAATATACCATGATTTATTTTAAATTTAATTGAACCAAAACAATTATGATTTAATAAATAAACCATGATTTTTTAAAAATCCGAGTCATGATTTCTTAGGAATACACCATGATTTAATAAAAAAAAACATGAATAAATAAACCATGAGATAGATAAATGAACCATGAAATACATTTGAAAACCAAATAAACCATGAATTACATTTAAGACTATAAAATAAACCATGTTATCACGGTGTTAGCCGAATTATCCTTGTAAATTAGGAGTAAAATACCGAAAAAGTTCTTGTTTCCTTAACGGTCATCACCACCATCATTACTCAATTTGAAGCCCTTCCAGGAACTCATCAAACCCTTTGGCAACTCTATCGATTTTAAGTAGCATCTGCTCCACTTAACCCAGCTTACCCAACCAAGCCACAGAACAAAATCCCCATATCCAAGCTACCCATTAACGTAACAAAATCCCTCAACAACATCTTGAACTCATCGCCACTCTCTCCTTTTCCATACTTCTTCCCAAGAACCACTCTGCATACCACATCATTCGTAAGGTCCATAAACATCTCGCTTAGATTCACGGGCATCAACTTAGAACCCAACTCCTCCCCGATCGTCTCCACCATTAGCGATTTCTTCTTTTTCTCCTAATCTCTCTCCTCCGAGCGTACAAAGACGAGGATGTGAGGGACGGTGATGGGGATGCGGAGGATGTTGACGAGGATGCGCGGTGGGGATGGGGATGGATTTGTGACGGTGATGGGCGACAGGGTGTCCGAACTCGATCAAGTCCTGGGGATGGATTTACCCAAGACCCATTTCAGAAAATATTCAAAATTCTAATGGGGTTTCCATTTTGTGGGGGATCAGATTGGGAAGGGAGGCTTAATTCACGGGCCTATTTCATTGCTGGGACTTGAAATCTTAGGATTTCATCTCAAATTTCTGTGATGTGTGTATCACTTTTGAAATTAAAAAAGAGTGGGGATGAAAACATAACTGTCAAATTGAGCAGGATGAAAATTTACAGGGATATTGAGTTCTAAGGATGATTCTTTAAGTTTCCCCCATCCCTCCATATCCATACTTTCAATTTTTGTCCACCTATCGGGTCCTTAACAATGATCAAAATCATTCACCTTATAAATAACAAAAAAAAAAATGAAGGCTAGTACAAAAAATAAGTATGATTGCAAATAATAGTTAGACGCATGAACCCGTCACGAATTGTTAAGCAAAATGAATGGTAAATAGTATCTTTCATAGTTTAGTCTGATAACTTATTACAAAACGGAAAGTGACTTATTTACGTATATATACTGAGATTCTAAGAGGTGACGGGAGGCATGGGACCTTCTTCTACCAGGCTACTGAGCAGCCCCTCTGGAGAGAAGACCCTATTTATAAGGAAGATCCAACCAAAGATGCCACCGAACCGGTGAAGACTCATTACTCTTCAGCAAAGGTTAAGGCTTTCGTTGAGAAGGCGGGTCAATCTGATATTCAGTTAAAAAACCTTTCATTATGCAGTTCACATCATAATTTTGGACCCATACGATAATGCAAATTGAGATTGTGAAAGGGTATGGAGGGGTGAGGTATGGAGAGTAGCTGACCATGTAATTACATGAGACCATTTTGAATTGACATTAAGGCTTAATTTCTCAAAAGTGGTAAAAGAGCTTATTATAAAATAAGAGTGCCCAATCACACACCCACACTCACAATAGTGCTTAATTTTTCAAAAGTGCTTAATTTCTCTAGCTGTTTTTCAGTCCGGCTTTGTTTCCGGTTTGGGTTTCCCCCAGATCCGAAGGGTGCGGTGGTGGGCAAATAACTGTGTCTAGTTTTTCTTGCGTCTAGTTTGGTTTCGTATTTGCCTCTGATTAGTTGTTTGCCCGCCATGGCTTCGGAGCTGCGTTAACTGTCAACGGTTGCCCTTCCGTAGCCAGAACTCCGCGTGCCAGTGGGAGTTTGCTCTTTGGAGTGGCATCCTCAACTGCGAAGGGAATTCACTTTGTGTTTTTTGCTTTGCGGTTTCGCTGGCGATTTGGCTTTTGGATTACTGCATTAGGGAAGACAAATTTCGCTGTGCTGCTTTGATCACTTCGATTAGGGTTTTCGATTCTCGAAGGGAATTGTTGTTTGGATGCATACTCCACGTGTCCCGACCCTGCCTTTGAGTATATGGTGGTGTGGAGAGGTCTTTGCTCTCAGGCTTCAATTTGTCCTTTATGTTCTTCCCGTTGTACCTTTTTGTAGTTTTGAGTGAAATCTGTAGATGCCATATGGCGTTTTTATTATGAATGAATTTTCGGGTTGATCAAAAAAAAAAGTGTGGTGTTAGAATTATTGTTTGTATTTTGCAAAGAAAAGAAAAATACTCCTCTCTTTCAAATAAGCCCCTTTGAGTGCGTTTGGATGGGGTATTGCAAAGGGGTGTTAAGTAATACCCCCTTTTAATACCAAGGTCCCACCCTAATACCCCGTTTGGGAACCCAAAAGGCATGGGGTATTAGGTAACCTCCGGATTGCATAGCACAGCTAATACCCCCTGAGGGGGTGTTGGAGATGGGCTGCCTCCAACCGGTTGTTATGGAATACCCCCAAATCCCTCTCTTTTCGGACAAATCTACCCCTCCTAATCCCCCCTTTTCAACCCCCAGTACCCATTTTTTGAGCAAAAGTAAAAAAAATTAAGTGTTCCAAATTTCAATCCGTTTGAACAGGTAAAAAGATTTTAGTGTTTTGATCATTTTATCCTAAATGGTCATAATTAAATTTTGACTCTAAAACTCTCGTTGATTAGCCATAAGAAAGTAGTACAACTAAATATCTTAGGACTAACCAACGAGAGCCCTAAAGTCAAAATTTAATTATGACCCTTTAGAATTAAATGATCAGAGAAATAAAATCTTCCCACCCATTCAAACGGATTGAAAATTGGAACACTTAATTTGTTAACCATATTTTTTAATATATAACTGTAGGTTGAAAAATTAAGTGTTCCAAATTTCAATCCGTTTGAATGAGTAGGAAGATTTTATTTTTTTGATCATTTAATTCTAAATGGCCATAATTAAATTTTGACTGTAGGACTCTCGTTGATTAGCCCTAGGAAAGTCGTACAACTAAATATCTTAGGACTAACCAACGAGAGCCCTAGAGTCAAAATTTAATTATGACCCTTTAGAATTAAATGATCAGAGAAATAAAATCTTCCCACCCATTTAAATGGATTGAAATTTGGAATACTTAATTTGTTAACCATATTTTTTAATATATAATTGTAGGTTGAAAAATTAAGTGTTACAAAAACAAATTTAATCTACAGAACTGATTTTTTCAATCTAAAGTTTATATATTAAAAAAAACGAATTTTATCAAATTAAAACTGACTTTTTTATTTTGTAATATTATTAAATTAGTACATTTATAAGTAAAATTAGATATTAAAGCTTAAAGTGTGAAAGATTACTTATATTTGTAATTATATATATATACCGTAATACATAATTAAGTTTGGGACTGTACAAGGATAAAAAGGTCATTTGACAGCTTTTTACGTCATCCACCCTTTCTTATACCCCATTTCTAATACCTCATCCAAACTAAGTGCTATTTAATACCCCCTCCATAAACATCACATCAATGTGGGTCACCCCTTATTAATCAATACCCCCTACTATCTAATCCCCCATTCTTACATAACACCTCCAAACCTAATCCTGCATCCAAACGAGCCCTTTGGAGCATCCGCATCTCCCTCGTCATACCCCCTTGTAACTATACTAGCGAGGAAATCATGCAAAACTCGCCGGCATCTGACTCTTTATCACCGTCGCTACTTCAACAATTTTGTAATTTTGCTACAGTGCCTCGTGTTTTACCACGAGTCACTGTTCATTCGGTAGATAATATTTTATTACTATCTATTGGCTTTACCAGATCTCACCGACGATATGGCCTTCACCGACGGGCCTTGATCGACTGGTCTTCGACGCCTCCTTTAATCGCCGGCAACGAGCCTTCTTTGATCGACGCCGGCAACGGGCCTTCTTTGATCAACGGGCCTTCGACACCTTCTTTGATCGCCGGCAACCGCCGTTCTTTCTTTTCTTTGCTCTGCCTCTCAATGAATACATAGAGAGAGTAAAGTTTGAGAGAGAGGGGAGGGAGGGGGGGGAGGGGGGTTTGGTTTGCTGTCCTTTTTTACAGAGAGGGTAAAGAGGGGAGCTTTTGGTTTGCTGTCTTTTTTTTTCCTTTGTTGTCTTTTTTAAGAATAAATAAACAATATTTTAAATGGAATAATTTTAATATAGAGAATCTGATACAGTAGACATTTTAAAACTCAGTAGCTAAAATAATATAGTGACTTTTTAAGGTATAATTTGATCCAAAATGTAGAGAATGTGATGTGAATGCTCTTAGCTAGCCCCTTGAGCGCTTTTAGGAAAAGCCTAACTCGATGTACTAATCAAAATGAATAGATTGACGGATCGGTAGTCCCACCTCCCTTGGTGCGCTTACCCCTGTCCAATTCCATTCCATTGGATAAGCCCAAGGCCAATAACATAATGTCGAGGGGCCCCCTCTTGGATTGCCCATCAGCTGCCACGTGTAAAATCCCCCCCCATCCCCCCCGAGCTCCTAATTCCAACT
Source organism: Rhododendron kiyosumense (assembly GCA_019656275.1). NCBI lineage: Eukaryota > Viridiplantae > Streptophyta > Magnoliopsida > Ericales > Ericaceae > Rhododendron > Rhododendron kiyosumense. The sequence goes on along the minus strand of BPLS01029790.1, from coordinate 20,217 downwards.
TTATGTTGCAGAGATCATAGCTAATGATGTAGACGTTAGGAAGTGTCAAGGTTAGTCCGGTTTGTTTGTGAGTTTATTCATTATATAATAGATATTAGAGTTCGATTTTTGAGGTTATGCAAGTAAGAGAGTAATTTCTGGTGAATTTTTTAACTTCGGTGTGGATGATTTGTCTTTCATTGGATCAAAGAAAAGATTAGTTATAGAGTGAGGATGAATTGGCTCGAATACCGCTGACCGTCGAATAGAAAAAAAAAAAGAAATAGATGTAGACGTGAGAAGAAAAGGCATGGACGGTAGAAGAACATGGGGTTCTTAAAGTTCAGGGGACAAGAAACTTAAAGGGTCTATTCTAATAAAGATGAGATGGATCTAGGTACACAAATTATATGTGTGTATCATCTATGTGGGGGGAACAAAAACCCATATCTTTCAAGTGGTGGTGTGGATTTTTCAAGATTAGTCAAGTTTTGACATATATAGCAGAGACTACAATCTAAGGGGTGGGCTTGCCATTCCGAACAAAAAAGCCCTGTTCTGCTTTTCCTTAGGTTGCGTTTGGATTGCAGGTATCAAAGAGGGAAATGAGAATATGATTTCGAAACTCTAACATTCCTATATTTGTGAAGAGTGGGAATGAGAATGAAATTACTGATCTCTCAATCTAGGAGGAATCGCATTCCTGAATAGAGGAGGAAACTGATCTCTCCCACCTCATGAGAATCCTGGATTCCTAGCTCGATCAATATAAAAAAGATACGTTTGACTAAGGATATTTTCAAAATAAAAATGATTCATAGAGAAGATTACTTAATTAATCCAAACGTCGGAATAAAATTATTCTGGGTATCGAATTACTAGGAATTTGATTCCTGGTAACCAAATATCTATTCCTACAAAAGATTACGGGCATCCAAACTGAGTCTAAACTTTATTAAGAAAATTTTTAGGAGGGAGAATTGTTTGGTTCTCCTCTCAGAAATATTCTCTCCAAATTTTTTGACTGTTTTGTCATCCGTATTTTTTCATCGTTAGTGATTTTTTATCAGGTTATTTATTTATTTATTTTCCTTTTTAGGTGTGTATAATGTATCGCAATTCAAAAAGTAAAAGAGTTTGTTAAAATGTTAAAAAAAATGACTAAAGACGAAAAAATATAGAAACCAATAATTTTTTTTTTAATCTCAAAACTGACAACCAAAGAAAGTAAATAGCTTGTTAAATCTTTATACGGACTAAATCTTTATGGCAAATGATAAGAATTAAGAACTGTGGTTAGCGATGTTGAAATGTGGTTGCCTTGAGAGGTTCCTCCACATCAGAAACTTAATTAATGTGGTTGGCAATGTTAGAGCTTGCCTTCTATCCTGGGTTAAAATCCATAATGCTGATGCAAATAGTATTCTCCTGTGCAGGCAATGGAACTAGTATGGATGATAGTTTGGCAGTTTAGTATTTTTTTTCATTCCAGACGATAGGACTTTAGGGATTAGTTTTTACTACTTAATAATTACAACGTCTCAAGGCCTCTCCCCTTAAGAGGGAGAATAGGGAGAAGGAACCAACCACACTAAGTGATATTCCTTCGGCAATTTAGTTAATCGGTTGTTTTGATTGGGAATTGGGTGTATATCCTGTTGTTTGACTGATTATTTGGGCTCTCAAGAATATTACTTTGACCTTGTTTTTTTGGTGTGGTTCTTTTTTTTATAAAAGAGAAAAAGAATTATCTCTTACTCAAAAAAAATTGAAAAATGTACAACTAGATGGTTGTGATGATACAAAGAGGATGTCCTTTGATATGTTAGAGAAATCACCCACTTTGAGAAGCAGCAGATACTCCTTAGATTGACATGTATGATACTATGATCCAATTCAAAATTTTTGGTAATGTGATCATGAGTCGGAATCGGTATATAAATTTGGACGCGTTGCTCTTTGGATTGATGTTGAAAAAAGAAAATTGCTCTATCGATGTCATTTATTTTGACATAAAGCCTTCCACTAGTCTACCTCGAGTCTTCTCTCTGCCTTGAGTTAGGTTTGATGGCTCTCTCAGAGCTCGTCGCTCAGAGATGTCATTAATCTTCTTAATTCTTGGATGATCTTTTGATCTGCAGGAGCAAGCAAAAAGATTACGCAGGACCATATATCTTGAGCTAAACCAAAAGAGGATTATACCTCAACTATCTTATTAGGGGAGCGACAAATGATTTAAGGTATCTTTTTCTTTTTCGGGGACATACCATATGACTTGTAAAAACCATCGGTTAGATTTTTGAAACCATGCTATCTCTTATTAAAAGTATACTTGTGTGCAAGTTAGAAGTAATCAAAACCCCAAATATCTTCCAACAATTCCTTCAAGATTCTCTCTGACATACATCCTCAGGACCTTGTGAAACAGTTGGGCCCACCAACAGGGCCGGCCTAAGGTATTTGGGTGCGTTAATCCTTGATTTCCATTTTCTGAAATATATGCAGAGTTCTGGACATATGTAGATTCACATGGACAGATCTTCCGTCAACACTTAATGAGGGCTGGGATTGACAAAGCAAGTGTCATGGGTAAGAAAATATAAAGGTCAACTTCAAATACCAACGTTGGTCCCTAACTTCCAACATTGGGATCTGGAAAGCAAACTTCAAAGACCAGTTTGCGAGTGTCTTGCCACATTGTTTTTCAAGCCTCCCATTTGTGTGTATATAGACAGGTAAATTAGTTAATATGACCTTTCAGTGGCCCCCCTTGTCGTGACCTTGGCATACGTCTCTTATTGAGGAGTGCAAATAGATTTTTTTTTGCTGTAATCGAAATTGAAAACAACTTACTAGAATGTTGACTTGCTCCAATTGTCGTCTCTCTCTCTCACTCTCATACACATACACACACTAAATCGCACCTAAGAAAGTTATTTGATCACACGAATAAGCAAACTATTTGGTAAAAACATATCATTTCAATGCTCGTCAGTTTTAGACAAGTATGTGAATTGCTATACTTTGGATTTGCACATAAATGTATCACACGCCAAGTAAAAAAAGAAAAAACAAGTTGGTAATGAATCAATGTTTCTTGTTTGTGAGAGGTATTCACAATTTTTTCGCCTCAAGTATTGATCCCCATTTATATCCTGTTTATATTTTGGAGATGCCGATTAATGTATAGTTTTGAGGCATGAGTACTTCATGTGATTTCCCTATCACTTTTAGTTTCCATACTATTTTTCTTTAAAGTGGCAACCAGTAAGAAAAATATTAATAACAAGAAGTTAGAATCAACTGTGTACACATATTACAATAAGAATAATAAAACATACACACACATATATGCACATAAAAGAGGGCACCGACAACACGACAATATATATCAGAAAGAAACGCGGCGATAAAATAAATAATATATATATATATATATATATATATATACACACACACACACACCAGCGGACATTGATAACAAGATGACATGAAGTCGGAGATGCGCATGCAAATGGTAGATAAACAGTTGCAACGGTGGTTGCACTAGTGACGAATTTTTCTATAGAAACCGACCTATAGCCAACCAAATGACGAACAGCTCAAGTAGAAAACGTTGCATGCATGGATAATACATGCAAGCGAGCTAGGTCACGGAACTCAACTACAGAGACCAACCATTTCTTACTCTTCCTATTAGTACATTTTTAAATCATACTGTTTCATTCTTGAAAATGGAGATTTGCAGTTTTTAGGTCGCAGAAGCATGTTATCTTCTCCTCTAACCTAACCCACATGAATTAATAGAATTCCTCATTTAATTAGTTGAATTTGGAGCCCTAAAGTTAGGGATCAGGGCCCACAACCCCACTCCTCACATGAGTACATAGTGGACATGCACTACTGCACTTATTAGAAAGACTGTGTACCAATAGTCTATTAGGTTAAGTGACGTGGAACTTCAGCTCTCACAAGTGTGAAGCATAGGCTATTTCACTGATCCCGTTCTGTAATTTTCTTTCTATTCGGTTACCAAGAAAGTTATGGGACCCTTATTGGGTTGAGCTTATTTTTTGTAATACATTCAGTTTTTTGTTTTAAAATTATTGAACAATTCAGATTTTCCGTACGGAACCCGTAGTGGGTCCCGTGTAGCCGTCGATACCCATCGATAGCAGTTCTCTTTAAGTTTAAGTATTGTTACATAGCTTTCACTTTTAATTGCAAAAACATAAGAATTTTTTTTTCCGTGACAATTAACATTGTGCCTATAATTTTTAAAAAAAAATTTCTTACCGGGATCCATATTATATGCTAAGGATAAGGCCCCATTCCGGATTAGAGAAAAAATATTTTTTGAAAAAGAAGGTAATTTTAAGCTCCCAAATTATGTGTTTATGCAAATAATTTTTCTACCAATATGGATCTTATTTGATAGATGTCATTGAGATCTTTTATATGGTGCAAAAAAAATCAAAAAATTATTTTTCATGTTCATTATGTTTGAGTTTGAAAATTGAAAAAATAAACTTTTAGAAAATAAAGGTAATCGAAACATGGCCTAAGTAACTATAAGCATTTTCTTATAAGATTCTTGCAAAAAAATTATTTTAATAATATACATAAAAGGGGTAAAAAGCACATCACATACACCCCTCATCTATCCAACGTTATCACGTAACCCCCCTCAGTCAAGGTTTCCGTTCAAATGTTGGATGGAGTGAAAAAAAACATGAAAATTAAGTCTATTAGAGCATCTCCAATCCATCAAAAATAGAGGATGGAAGTGACACATTGAGGGGAGATTTTGTAATTTATTCCCTTTTTTCTTCACTTTTTGTATTTTTTGGGAGAATATTTGAGGGACCCATTGTCCTTTTTTGAGTTTGGTCCTCTAAATTTGCTTTTGGTCCTCCATTTTTAGAGGACCAAACTCAAAAAAGGGCAGTGGGTCCCTCAAATATTCTCCCAAAAAATACAAAAAGTGAAGAAAAAATGGAATAAATTACAAAATCTCCCCTCAATGTGTCACTTCCATCCTCTGTTTTTGATGGATTGGAGATGCTCTTATGCTCTCCATTTTGGAGGGACAATTCCCTCCACTTTACACTCTATATATTCCAACCTTCCCTCCTGCCCTTTCCAACCCTAAACCAAACCCAGCAAAGACCCTCCTCCTCTTTTTCTCTCCTGCTATTTCCTTGCAAATCCAAAACTTCCATGGCTTCCATGTATTCCTCAGGCTCATCAAACATCAAGGTTGACTATCTCATTTGTCTTTGTGGGATGTCAGCACCCATCCACACATCTAACACAGCTACAAATCCCGGAAGGAAATTTCTTGGTTGTGTTAACTACAAGGTAATTTAAATAAAGCTCTGAAACTATCTTTTTCTATTATATTATGCATACTTCATAATGGATGCAAAATTTTTGTTGTAGAAGAAAAAGAAATGCAGCTACTCCTATTGGATTGACTCACCCACAAAATAGGACATTTTACCAGTAATAGGCATAATTCTACTACCTACCCACCGATATAACTAAAAGGTGTGTCCACCAGTTTCCCCTCAAAATGAATAAGCAAGATAACACTGGGTTCCTCCATTATCTCTCACAAAGTATTAATCATGCATCAATAAACAAAGGTGTATAAGGACACTTTAAGCAAAAATAGAGACCACAAAACATTAAACTACTTCAATTGTTCAAAAAAATTGGCAGTAATCGAGAATCTGTTGAACTAAAAAATTGCCAAAAACTATTTCAATTCTATTTTATTCAAAAACCGACAGGTTGGACTAAAAAAAAAATGTCATCTTCCCAATAAAGGTTGAAAAATAATCAAACAATACAAAAAAACACAAATCCCCAAAATCGAGAACCTTATCATATTGGATTTTTACCTACTTTAATCAGGAAACACAAAGCCCCAATAATTACGAAACCCAAACATTCATTAAGCATAAAAGCATGCATCTTTGCCATTAAGATGGTCTCTTTGGCTTTAAAGCCAAGTGAAGTTACGTGTTTGTTGTGCTATGACAAATAGGTTTTTTGGGTTCCTCTACCTTAGACCAGTTTGTTACCATCTTAATGGCTAACAGATTTCCTTGGCTTCTATTTACATACCGACTTCTTTGTATATATTGCAACAAATTCGAGGATGGATTTTTACTTGCCAAGCCTTCAATTGAACAAGTTGTATTTCATCAAATCCTTCGTTATGCCTTGTCCTTAACCTTCATCTTCACTCGTCGTGGTCAATGAATGAGGGAGTGATGAGGGATTGTGGTCGGAATAATGGGATTTGCAGAGAGAACGATTATTTGGTGGTCGGCGATCTCAGAGGTAGAGAAAAAAGAGGGTGAGGACTAATGTCAATTATTGGGACAGATATTTGCCCTAACTTACTAAAGGGTAAGTATGTAATTTCTTTATATCTGTTAACAACGTTACCTTCTTCCTCGTTTTTGCATAGATGAGGGGGTGTATGTGATGTGTTTTTTAGATGAGGGGGTGTAAGTGATGAAGAATGATAGATGAGGGGTGTTTCTGCTTTTTACCCTTTCTTTTATTTCGCATTTTTTCAATTTCACCTTCCAGCATAAATTTGCTTATAATTAAACGGATTCTAAGGTAGGATAATATACACAATTACTATCGGAAAGAAGTTTTTTTTTTTTTTTAAACTTACCCTTCACCTTCGAATTATTAACAGCCACACATTTAATGCTTGTTGTGACGGTTCTCAGCTGAAAAAAAAAATTCAAAAAACTTAAGAGATAAACTCAGTAGAGCAACTCAAAACGTTTGAGCCATGCATTTTTTAAGCGAAAGCTATTTTTTGGCTTGCCATTGTTGTGTTTGTCAAGATCTGAAAAAGTTGATCCAATGATGCCAAAATCTTTTTTTTTTTATCTGAATCCATGAGATTCACTTGAAATATTTCATATGAATTTTGATCAATAAAGTAACAACTCACAAATGCTAATGTGACAATAAATACTGATGTGGCCAAAAAAAAAAAAAGATACTCACTTATTCCCACTAGCTCCATAGCCTACATTAGACGGAAGGATTATTGGTTGTGGACCTTCATAATGAGGTCAGCCTAATTTAATAAGTAAGTAAGAATTATTCACTCTTTATTGTTTTTTCAATTAACTTTTCGTCAAATCTTTTGAATTTAATCATTCATTTTGATGAATTTTCTAACCTAATAATAAAAGAATATTGAAAGGGTTTGGACACTTTTCAATTTGGACCAATTTGCCCCTTGATTTTGCCCTAAACATTAATTAAACCATCCACACCAGTGCCGCTGTGGTGGGTCCCACTGGAGTGCCGCCGGACACCGCCTCGAGATTTCGAAACCACCACAGCAATGTATGGACACCGTGCAACACTTACCTGAGCTTAGAATCGCGTTTGAGGTAGTTTTTCGAAAACCCGAAACCTTAATAAATTATTGCGTAGATAAGAAGTTATGGTGGATTGTGGTATTGAAATTCATGTGTAAGTGAAAAGTAAATTTATCTGAATAATCATAGTTTATATAGTACTTATATAATTATTAAATACGTAAGGATTTGGATTTAAAATGTAAATGAGGAGATATTTTCTGTTAGCAAAAAAAAAAAAGAGGTTACTACTTATAAGCTAATCTCAAAATATATTATTGGCCATATTAGTCTCATATCACCTCATTATAAACATCTAATATTAAACATTTATTGTATTTTGTTTAAAAAAAAATAAAGTTAAGTAAATACTAAATTTAGTAATATGCACTTTCGAATAAAAATTAGTTTGGAAAATCTATGAATAATAATATGGTAGTTAAAGATAATATTTTAAATAGAAAATTAGTGGAAATGTTTTATATAAATTCTAAATGTGAGAAGTAGACTTAATTTTAAGTGTAGTAATTAATTGTTTGACTAAATATTTATTTTGTGATGATAAAGAAATAGAATAAATGATTTTGAGAATCCTGTATAAGTTGATATTATCAGTTTGGTAAATGAAAAAGGAAAAACATTATCTTTTAAGATAATGATTTTATTCAAACCATCGTATGTTTATTTTGACTAATTCATCAATTAATATTTAATAAATTAAAATATTGTTATGTCAGATATTGTGTTTGTGACTTTTGTATGCTGTTGATTGTTACGTGGATTATTGTAATTTGAATTACTACGAAACATAGAAATTGGATAATAGGTACCCTGGGATATTCATGACCAAATTGAAACTGAATAGACGTTAATAAAGCAATTGGCACAAAAGTGATAAGTGATTAGAGATTGTGCGTTGTGTCATGGTTGAAAATTATTAGGAGAAAAAGATTCTCGATGGAGGAGAATCATAGAAACTATTAAATACAAGATAAATTCATAAAATGCTACATGTGACTGTTGAGATTATTGTACTATAATTTTGTGTTATTTCATTAAAATTGCAAATTGTGGTATATAAAGCACTTCCACGGGCACGAAATCTTTGTGCTTGCACGACGGAAAAAACCTAATTTTTAATAAAAATATGAATTAGAGTTGAAAAATAGTTAGATTTAAGACAATTCTAAGGACACTATGGACAATGGAACTCTTTGAGACTTCTGGTCACAAATTTTTTTTTTGGTTTAAATTATGAAATAATTAATTCAGAATATTTGACATCAACCTGATAAAAGTAAAAATAAAGCAGAAAGTCTATCCACACAGCAGATTTGTGCACAGATTTTGTTGTGGGGCCCACCACGGGTCCCACACGAATCATCCGAGCCGCTCATTAAATGTAAAACATTTTTTCAAGGGTCCCCGTAAAAAATAAGCTCAATCCGATACCTATAGGTATTCGATCCAACCATATAACTTTTCATTATCCGGAAATCTGAATGAAAAGTAAGATGGTTAGATGAAGCACCTATAGGTATCGGATTGAGCTTATTTTTTACAGGGGCCCTTGAAAAAATGTTTTACATTTAATGAACGGCTCAGATGATTTGTGTGGGACCCGTGGTGGGCCCCACAACAAAATCTGTGCACAGATTGCTGTGTGTGTAGAGAACATTTCAAAATAAAGAAAGCCTTTTCGATGTCAATAAACTAAGAAAATAGCAACAACAAAAAAAACACATACTTTTATAATTTTCAAACTTGTAAGGGATTAGCCAAGTGGTTTTGACCTGAGACTTAGATGTTTACTCTATCATACGATTTTAGATTCAATTTTCCTTACCAACAATTGTTGAAGCCATCTCACCCTTATGTGTAAGCATGTGAAACGGCTATGCGCGCAAGCTGGCCTAGGACACATTGCATAATTTTTTTTTAGAGTTTTCATTATACTTCGACAAATGTCACTATAGTTTTTAACCTTAACATCAGTCTAATAAACAGTTTTTAGTAAACCAACTGGAGTTAGCTTATTTGGCCATGACTCATGCATCTCACTAGAAAGTTAGTAATTCGAGTCTTTCCATCTGCGTGTGAGTATTCTTTTCTTTGTATATGTTGGGGTTATTTCTCTCCGCAATGGAGTTTGTAGTTGAGTTGGGTTTGTAATGATTGTTATCTCTTTAATATGATTATTTATCCTATTAGTTCAGTTGTTGGGTTTGGTTATTTCGTGGACTATTACACAATGGATGTAGTATCCCGTGGTTTGTACTTTGTATACTTCATACAATTGTTAGATTTGGTTATCTCGTAAACTCTTACACAATGGATATAGTATCCTGTGCTTTGTACTTTGTATACTTCATACATGGTGTAACAATCTCTCCTACTCATTGGGGAAAAAAATTGTTTTTAATAGTAGTCAAAATTATAAAAAAAAAATAGTCATAAGTCTATTATGTGAATTTTATAAGTCTACAAGTTCACTTATTAATTTTGTAATGTCTCAAATTCATTTTAAGGTACCCTAGGGTAGGATATAGTACTCTAGGATTTAGGCACTCCCATAAGATTTTAGGTGCACTTTTCTATTATACGGTATAGTACCCCAGGGTAGGATAGATTATCCTAGTGTAGGGTACTCTAGAGTTTAAGGGCATGTGCACAAGAGTAGGTAAATGGATACATTTAGGTATTTTACGTAGGGAAATCCAAAAAGATGCCCTGCACCAGTCTCGGTAAAGCTTAGGTATTTTACCTTTGTCCACCAAACCTCGCTTAAATCCCCGAGGCACTGTTCATCAACAATTACTTACTTTATTATTATTACACGATGACTTTTTCTGCTCTGCAAAATTGCAGCTACCCAGCATCTCTCTCTCTCTCTCTCTCTCTCTCTCTCCTCTGTGCAATATTGCTTTTACTTTGGTTTTCTGCAAATTTGAGAGGGGGTAATATTTTATAGTATTTTATAAGAATAGAGATGATAGTAGAGAGGATTGGTGCGAGATTGAGAAATGTTTGAGTAGTTAAAATACAAAAAGTGCACTATTGGTAGCTAAAATACATTTCTATTGATGTACATGCTCTAAATATTTTCATAGGATTTTAGGGTGCACTTTTCTATTATACGGTTTTAGGAGTCTAGACACTTTTATCGAGTTTAGAGTTTTAGGCACTTTTATGAGGTACTCTTGTGTTTATGTTGTGTGGACTTGTGACTTTATAAAACTATTAGTTGAACTTGTGAGCTTATGAAATGTCTACAATGGACTATCACTATGGCTTGTTCGGATTGGTTTTTGGAAAAAAATTTCCAACTAAAAAAATACTTATTACTCATACTTTCAATTATTACTCTCTACTTATTACCCATATCTCTAATCATTATTCTTATTTCTCTCTTTATCTCTATCTACTGATTACTCATACTTCCAATCATTATTATTCTATTTCTCTCTCCATTCATAACCTCAAAAAATTTCTTAAAAATTCATCCAAATACAGCATAAATCTCCCCAAAATTATAAAAAAAATTACCTAAGTTGCAATGTCAATAAAAATTATAAAAAGAAATTCTCGAGAGACACTTTAGATTCGTTAAAGTTGATGACACCACCAGATCTGCGGTTGAGGAGGGAATCACGTGATTCCTCACATGACCCAATGGGTTTCCTTAATCATTCCTCATTAAAATAATACTAATATACATTTACCAGTTTAATCCTGATTTGAATTCTCCACCTTTACTTGAGCTGTTTGTTTTTCTTTGAAATACTTTAATTTTTTTTTAATTACCACCAACTACCTAACCCAGAACTCCCTTAACACGCGCCTTGCGCGCACTGCGCACCCACCCACGGTGGCTTCCAACACCCATGTGACTCCGTCCACGTGGCAGCATTTTAATAGTACGGGGGAAGTGCGCATATGACCCCACTGTGGACGGTAACTGTTCTGTCACGAATGTCCAGAGCAGTTTACGCGCATTTCGACTAATTTCGGAGGAATGCTAGGGATAAAAAAATGAACAAAGAAAAAGACCTTTAAAGTGTACATGAACAGTTCAGATTCACTGCACAGTTAATCTGAGCTGTTTATGTACACTTTAATGATATTTTTTTTGCCCATTTTCTTCGCATTTAGCATTTCTCTTCCCGCTTTAGTCGAAGGCCAAAAGTCGTGCCAGAACTAAGAAATTCACAAGAAGTTTATTTGCTGCGGCCTAACTCCAAAAGTCGAACGGCCTAACTCCAAAAGTTGAACCCGAGTAATTGTCTGAGGAGCAAACTCACAAAGTTACAGAGTAACCATTGTTTAGCGAGTAATCATTCAATAGTTTGAGAGTACCGTCACGTAATGCTTCGGATCACTTTACAACCACGTGTTCCTATAGGGTCTATACATTTAGTTATAGAACCCACATAAATGTATAATTATAAAGAGGTATAGAGTATCACATGGCGGTACTCTAGGACCATGGTATAATTTCACTTGTTTAGCTGTTCTCTTCCCTGTCTGTCACTGTCAGCTCCATCTCCTTTTCTTCTTTCTACTGGAGTATTTTTTTTTTTCCCAATAAAGCTTTCGAAAATATCATTTGCTGGCGTTGTTTGCTTTCTCTCTCGCTCTTCAGGCACTTCCAAGCTTCAACAGGTTAGAGAGAGAGATAGATAGATAAGAGAGATTTTATTTTGCTCAGATCTGTTCATTACTGCTATTACTTGATAATCCAATGTTCTTACATCCTTAGTCAGTCAATTAAACATAGAATTCCTGCTTTTTCATTGGTTATTATGAGGTTAGTTAAGTTTCTTCCATGGCGGATCTCTCTCTTTTTAGTTATACTTATAGAGATACATATATCGATATATATATGCTTGCAAGCGTATCTTTATTCCTTGCAGTAAGTTGTAATAGCTGACGATTTGTTGATGATAACTTCCTGAGAAAAGAAGTACAACTAATAAAAGCAGAGCTAGCGTTTGATTTATAAAGAGTACCAATACCAGAACTCTGGTACACAATTACATCAGGAGCTGTTGTAGGAGTGGGTCATGTGTATTGAACAGCTCCCAGATGCAGTTGTGAAGTTGACTTTTTTTTTATTTTTTATTTTTTTTTATCGGCCTTTTTTTTATTTTGTTGAGAAGCAAATTTTCAGTTAATTGCAGATCTGTACTTATCAGAAGCATTAATTTGCATCTCTGTGTTTAATTTATTGTTTTTTTTTAATTTTTTATACATGTATAATATGCCTGCACCTTCTATTCCTGAGCTCCTATGTATAACCTATTTTTATCACCATTTTAGTGCTGGAATGATTCAATATGATTATCTTCTAGTAACATAAACTTTCCCGATATGGAACCAATTGAGACTCAAAAGCACATGAATATGTTATGCAAGGGGTTCTGAGTTTGTGTTTTTTTCTTTTGAATTGGTAAATGTAGATTCTGCCCTAAGACCTTTTAGGGCTTTGAATTTGGTATGGATCCGAAGAGGACGAGAAACTCGCCTGAGTTACCGGACTCATCCGAGTCCACTTGCCTTTCCCCATTCCCAGATGAGGTACTGGAAGCAGTACTCTCCCTCATGGAGTCACACAAAGACAGAAGCTCAGTCTCGCTCGTGTGCAGAGACTGGTACAACGCCGAGCGTTACACCAGGTCCCATGTGTTCATCGGAAACTGTTATTCGGTGTCGCCAGAGATCGTGGGCCGGAGGTTTCCAAGGATTCGGAGCGTGACCCTGAAAGGAAAGCCGAGGTTTTCGGATTTCGACCTCGTGCCGGAGAATTGGGGGGCTGATCTTCACCACTGGCTGGTTGTGTTTGCTAGGGTTTACCCATTTTTAGAAGAGTTGAGGCTCAAGAGGATGACTGTTACTGATGAGAGCTTGGAATTGTTGGCAAATTCTTTCCCAAATTTCAAAGCTCTTTCGCTGTTGAGTTGTGATGGGTTCAGCACTAATGGCCTTGCTACCATTGCCTCACATTGCAAGTAAGCCTCTTGTGAGGAAAATTCTGTTTGTCTGCTTTAATTTTTCTTATGTTACATGGACTCGACTAGGTTTGTAGTGTCATATACTTCAAGGGCGGAGCTACATATGTGTCAACATTCTTTGCAGTTGGGTATTTTGAAGGAAAAGTGCTCTAAAGTATGTCTATGTTAATGAGATGACTGCTTGATGGGTTAGCAAATTCTTATAACCATCGTTGCTGAACTTATAAGATCAGTTGTATTAGTGCATCTCCAGCCTTTACTCATATCTTTACTCAAATTCCAGTAAAACGTTGAGTAAAAACATTATATGGTAATAAGAATTCCAATGGATAAACTCAAATCTAAGCAGAAATATCAGTAAAAGCTTCATTAATGGCATGGTTGTAAATTTTGAGTCTCCCTTGATTCGAGTATGAGTAGACTCAATTTGGTATAGGTTTGTGCCAGGGAGTGGAGTGGGATTTTAGAGGTTTTTTTCTCAAATTTTGAGTTTGAGTAAAAAACTGGAAGGGCTGTAGTTGCTCTTACAGCATTTATATTACTTCCTTCTTTGTCACTTGTGTCTTGGAAATATAGATTAATTTAGTCTTCTAGATCAGACTTTAAGTTCTGCTGCTGGAAATACATGTCAAAATAATTTAAAGTCGCATTTCGAACCGGCAGAGAGTAGATTTTCTATTACACGCTCCATTGTTTCCCTTATAGATCCTAGTTGATCATTGTCATTGGATTCTTATTTGGCGGTCTAGTTGTGCGTAGTGTTGGCCTATATTTGTGCTTTCTTAATTTCCACAGTACGAGCTTCATGAGATGGTTCTCTTCAGAAGAAAACATCTAAATCCAGTGTGTCTTACAGGAACTTGACTGAGCTTGACATTCAGGAGAATAGAATGGAGGATAATGGTGGAGGTTGGTTAAGTTACTTTCCTGAAGACTTCACATCATTAGAAGTACTAAACTTTTCCAGCCTGCACAGTGATGTTAGTTTTGATGCCCTAGAGAGACTTGTATCTAGGTGCAAGCTGTTGAGGGTTTTGAAGGTCAATAGGAATGTCAACTTGGAACAATTACAGAGGTTACTTTTAAGGGCTCCTCAGTTGACAGAGCTTGGTACTGGCAGCTTTCAACAAGAACTGACAACACGCCAGTTTGCAGACATTGAATTTGCATTCAGTAAATGCAAAAATTTGCAATCCCTCTCAGGTTTATGGGAAGCTACGTCCCTCTATCTCCATGTTATTTTCCCAGCCTGTGCTAGTTTGACTTTCTTGAATTTGAGCTACGCAACTCTGCAAAGTGCTGAACTTGCCAAGCTTCTTTGTTACTGCCCAAATCTACGGCGGCTCTGGGTAAGGAGATTCTTTTCACATTTATTTATTTGATTCCTTCACAAACGACAACCACTAAAACCTGTAGTTTCACATCAGGGGATATCATACACTTCATGAGGCCCTTTAATGGGCCCTGGGGCCTTCGTGTTTTGGGTTTTTGCCATTTGCCATCTGATGTCTTCTATGTTCAATGCAGAGTAGGGAACATACAATTTTCTTTTGTTCTTTTATAGTTTAATCTCGAGGAATGATGTGTCCTCTTATGTTGAAACCGCGGTTCGCATTTAGTCTTAAGGTTGCTTTGGTAGAGAGTTGCATTTCTACAGAGCTCCTAAATGCAGATGCGTGTACATATAGATTGTAGTCTGCCATCTTTTTTATCCAAGTGTGACATTAGTATCAAACGGATATTGGAGTAAAAAATTTGTGAACGAGATCATATCTCTGTTTCCCATCCATGATCTCATCTCTTTGAGCATTATATTTATAGGATTCCTGTCAGCCTTTTTGTTTCCCTTTTCCTTATCTGCCTTTTACTTCATCTTATTTTTCTGTACGAGTCTTAATAACTTCACCCATGATGTTCGTCATTAATTGGCCTTGGACTAATGACAAGCAGGGTTTCTTACTAAAGGATGGTTTTTAGTGTTGATGCACAAAATATTTAGTCCAAATATGCTCATACCTACAGCAAGCCGTATCCTCGGTTTGTTTGGTAACAGAACCATACATGTTCTACACTGCATGAAAGAAAGCCTCTGTTGCTGTTTATGCCATCTTTACGATTAGATTGTCCATTTCAACCACTAGTTCCCGAATTCGCTTTTCTTCTAACATGGAAAGTCTGAATGCCAATTTCTTGTGTGCTTCCTTTTAAGGCTTGCTCGCACTTTCTTTTCCGTTATTGCCCAAAATTGGAACTCCTCATTGCATCTACTACTTTGAAATGACAAGACGTTGAAAGCATGAATGCAGATAACAGTTAAACAGTAGTTTCCCCACCTCTTTGCGGTTTCTTTTATTGCCTTGAGTTATGTAGTCACTTGTCTGATTCCTTTCGTCATTGTTCTCCATCGTCTTCTGTGGAAACCATTTCAAGCATCATAAAACCATTTGAGCACCATCAAACCACAAGTTTCCAAGGGATTCTCAGATCATCATACCCTGAATTTTCAAGGGCTTCTCGAATACCGAGTATTCACCAAATCAATGTACCCTGTGACCCCCCATCTTAATTCTTTGTTTATTTTCCAATTGGGGTTTTCCTATTTGAAAACACTAGTTGTTTTGATTATGACATCTTTCAGTAGTTACTATTTGAGTTTCTCCTACTTGTAGTCACTGTTTAACGAACACAGGTAGGTTCCACAGTTGATTTATGGGTTTACCAAATCTGAGTTTACAAATAGTTCAGTTCTTTATCTGAAAACGATGCATTTTATTTTGACAAGTTATTTTACTTCCTAAATAAGGTTTTCTGCACACACAAGTAACTAGGCTAAAAGGATTGGCACTGCTGGTATTCTTAAATCAACTATGAAATTGAAGTAGAGACCAAAAGGAGCATTTCCTTGATTCCTTCCCTAAGTCTGGACCAACTGTTTGAGCTTACCTACTTGTGCCGATCTAATATACTTCACGATCAAGGTTACACGAGCACTTCATGTGTCAGTTCGAGTACTTCTGATTTGATTTTTGGAGGTTCTAATAACTAAACTCATGTATTCTGCAGGTCTTGGACACAGTGGAGGACAAGGGACTGGAGGCCGTTGGGTCCACCTGCCCCTTGCTTGAGGAATTACGCGTCTTCCCAGCAGAACCCTTTGACCAGGATATCCACCATGGTGTGACCGAATCAGGTTTTGTCGCTGTGTCTCGTGGATGTCGCAAACTCCTGTATGTCCTCTACTTCTGCCGCCAGATGACTAATGCTGCGGTGGCCACTATAGTTCAGAACTGCCCGGATTTCACCCACTTCCGCCTCTGTATAATGAACCCACACCAACCAGACTACCAAACCAATGAACCCTTGGATGAGGCCTTTGGTGCAGTGGTGAAGACTTGCACTAAGCTTCAGAGGCTTTCAGTTTCAGGCCTCTTGACTGATCTGACATTTGAGTACATAGGAAAGTACGCAAAAAATTTGGAGACCCTCTCGGTGGCTTTTGCCGGAAGCAGTGACCGGGGGATGGAGTGTGTGTTAGGAGGTTGCCCTAAGCTGAGGAAGCTTGAGATAAGAGACTCTCCGTTTGGGAATGCAGCACTTCTTTCCGGATTGGAGAAGTACGAATCAATGCGATCTCTGTGGATGTCCGCATGCAATGTGACATTGAATGGGTGTAGGCTACTGGCAATAGGAATGCCAAGGTTGAATGTTGAGGTGATGAAGGAGGATGAGAGTGATGAACTTGCTGATAAAGTTTATGTGTACCGATCTGTTGCGGGTCCCAGAAGGGATGCTCCGCCTTTCGTTCTCACATTGTGAAGATTAACATATGTTGGTGAGCTCTCTCTCTCTCCTCTTAACACAAACCGCCACTCAAATTCTCATCAATCAATTCTTAACAGTTAGTGCAATGCGGAAGCATCTTATTTATAGGATGGAAACCCTAGCTAAGGGAGGAACGAAAATCCTTGTACTACAATCTAGAGATCAATAGCTGAAGATGAAAGAAATGATACTGTTTATTTAAGAATATGAAAATATGCTAGTTACTGTGCCCCCACGAGAAGATGTTGCACTAGCACTAGTATTGGTTTTTTTTGTCCGCTTTACTTGTAGTCTACCATGCATTCAGGAACTGATTAGAAGAAAGAATGGCATGCTAATGGGTCTTTTTATTGAAGAGCTGCTGGGCATATGTAAAAAGCATTTACCTTTTTGCCGTAATGGGAGTATTTTTGGTCTTGGGGCCATTTCTTCCATTGGTGCCCTTTGCCAATTCCATACAGTTGAGCGGTTATTGAGCTCACTTGTTGCTATCTTTTCCTAAATTAATCTGTGCCATAGGTCATAGACATCTTGTGTCTTAAGAATTTCACGGATGAAGTTGCGGCCTATGATCTCTCATAGCGTATAGTGGACAGTATTCCAAAGGTTAATATGGATTTTGGATTTGAAGTTATTAGAATTTTTCTATGTTGGTTCTCAAAACTTTTGCGTTGTTCAGTCTTTTCGTGTCACTATCCACATTTTTTACTCCTCTCTGTGGTAAAATTGTAAATCAATTATGTTTGGCATTTGCAGGTTTCATATTGGGCATTGGATTGCGACTTCTGAGTCAAAAAAAGCAAAAATGGAGATAAAATGTGGAAAGAAAGAGACTTGTCTCCAGGGAACTAAAGAAGCAGGATGGAAGAAAGGAAACTTATGCCTCTGCACTCTGCAGCCTCCAAAGGCAGTGACAGGAAAGAAAGATTGTACCTTTACAGTCTCCAGGCGAAGAATTTGCCTCAGCTGCTGGATAAGCTGCATTTTTCGAAAGCAATCATGGCATGTCCCAAGCACATCACCAGCAGCATTGGGGCCCGGCCCCAGTCCTCTTGTCAAGATCTTGCATGGAACAAACGTACGCGGAAAATTTGAGTTGACATGTCCTTGAAACGGTAAAAGCATGAGGATGGATGAGTTTCAAATGTTGCTTTTGGGGGGCTGAACTAATGAAAGAAAAAATACAATGACAAGAGAATTGGACAAGAAAAAAGAAGCTGCCCGTATCGGTGTTCTGGATTTATGGCCGTTATTGAGAATTTTAACATCAGCATTCCAGGAATGCGGGTATGATCAAGTGGGAGCCTCTAGATGTTGTATGATTTGTCTGGGAGATTCAAAGTATTTAGGAGTGGTGTCCCTGAAGTTCATTTCTGGTTCTCTGCTAAGACGAGGAATGTGACACCCGTGTTTTCAAACATTGCCTAATTTCGGAATTGTTCATGAAACCTTTTGTGTTTTTGCTTGGTCTCAAATTGCTTTGGTTACCCTCATATCATTTTCGTGTTAGTAAATTTGGAGCCTCACTTTTGTCTCTCTTGTTATTTGAAACCTGCTGCTGAAGCCTACGCTCTTGACCATCAGCTTCAAAACTTTTTGATAATCTCTCTCTCTCTCAGCTTCAAAGCTTTTTGATAATCTCTCTTCAAAGCTTTTTGATAATCTCTCTCTCTCTCTCTCTCTCTCTCTCTCTCTCAGCTTCAAAACTTTTCGATAATCTCTCTCTCTCTCTCTCTCTCTCTCTCTCTCTCACACACACACACACACACACACACACACACACACACACACATTGATGAGATGGATGGGCCCATAGCCATTGCCGTAAACGATCAATATTCTCCATCTGTTAGCAATAAAATATCCCATTTGCAAACCGAGAACTTAAAACAATATGTTCTTACGTAATTTATTTATTTTTTAAATCTTAAAACAATATGTTCTTAAGTATTCGTAATTTATTTATTTTTTAAATTAAAAGAACTTGTTGATATTTAGCATCTCGTGGGAAAAAGAAAAAAAAAAAAAAGAGTTAGTAGTAGTAACATTTTTTGAACCAAAGTGGATTTACACCTTTTAAGTTCTCATCTTGCGGTTTAGACAAAAGAGTATTTAATCCTAAAAAAGTACACGTATTGTATGATTAATCATACATAATACCTTATAAATACACGTTTTGATAGATTAATTAATTGTCTATCAACAATAGTCAAACAAAAGCCATTAAAATTGGTGGGAGGTTGTGAAACAAAACATTAATTTTTTGGTAGAAGCTTGGGGAGAAATTTTTGACTGGGGTGGTAACCGAAAATTGTTGACTAAAGGACGTGTTGGATGGAACTTGGAGTGGGGACGAAGAAAAGAAATGGCGTGGAGAAAAATAAGAAAAAAACTCTGTGCGGGGTTTGGGTTGAAAAAGAAAAGGAATAAAATAATTTTATGTATATATAGACACACACCAATCTTCTAATAAGGGCGCCCTTACGTATTACGGTAAGGACGTCCCTTTTCCGACCAATATGCGATAATTCGAGCCGCTCAATATGTTCAGAATGTGATTTTAAGGGTATCAGCGAAAAATCAGCAAAAAAAAGAAGACCGAAAAGGGCTTGATCCGAGTAGTTTTTGTTTGTATTTTATAGAACGGTTCAAATAAAAACTACTCAAATCAAGCCCTTTCCTGTCATCTTTTTTGTTGATTTCTTGCAAGTACCCTTAAAATCACGTTCTGAACACATTGAGTGGCTTGGATTATCGAAATTTGGTCGGAAAAGGGGAGAAAAGGGAAAGCCCTTACCGTAATACGGTAAGGGCACCCTTATTAGAAGCTTACTATATATAGACGTATTAATATTTACACTTTCAAATTAGTTTACACTCATTAACAATGCAATAAGGATAATATTACGAAATTTTTATTATTAAATTTTTTTCGGAATATTACCATTAAGAATATTAGGACTATTTTTCACGTGTAATATGTTAGGGAAGTAATTAAGATG
>BPLS01029787.1:0-24725 GCA_019656275.1 Rhododendron kiyosumense | reverse complement strand
TCTCTCTCTCTCTCTCTCTCTCTCTCTCTCTCTCTCTCTCTCTCTCCTGTTTTTGAATGGGAAAGATCACCACTAGTGAAGCATAATTCTCAACTCTACTCATCTACTTCTTTTCTCAATAATTCACCTTCACATCATTAAATAACCCTTCTCAAGACACAATATAGATGATGGAGCTCAACCAAAAAAAAAAAGGCTAGTATGCATGAGACTCAAATGGGCTCGCAAGAGATAAATGTATGAAAGAAAGAAACGAACCAGCTCGAAATGACAAAGACAGCATATAATCCTCTCCAATAGGCAATACAACCATGCACTTTCCAAACCTAAGAAATAAGTATGCAATTTGAAACGTTCCCAACACTTGACAACAAAAATAATGAGACCAACAACGAATTTGCTCTTTTCGTGACAACAAGAGTTTATGTGACATCCCTCCAAGAAAAGGTAAAACTCCAAACTCACATGGGCAAAAGTCTCCAATAAACCAGCCATCGAAAACAATCAAGTCACAACTCACAAGCAACCAAAGCCCAAATAAACGTGAAGTGCGAAGGTGCTAAAAATAAATGCTATGAAAATTTTTTCGCAACAGGCTAGCAAAACGAACTACAATGCCACAAAAATAATCAGACTATCACATCTCTAACTTAATCAATCAAGAGCCAATCTCAACAAGTCTCAAAACCCATGCAAAAAGAATTTTTTTATTTTTTTTATTTTTTTATTGTTTAAATATATATTTTTTTGACTGAACAATGCAAAAAGAACAAAGTGATCCCTTTTCCCAACTTGAATTATTCAATGTCTGCATTGAAAATATAAACATGAAATGATATGACAGAATGTAAAAGAGAGGAAAGGTATCACCACGAATAGGAGGAACCAAAGCAGAGTAATATAGCATAGGGGAGACCCCCCAACTTGGATCGAACAATCTGCAAAATGTTAACCTCCATGACAACAAAATATGAAAGAAAAGCAACTAAATAAAATAAACAAAGGCAAGAAATAAAAAGATACAAACATCCATCCACTTTTCTCATGCGAAAAACACGGGTACTACTTTTCTCCCTTGCCAAAGACTGTGGTTCCCTATTTGTTGGAAGAACAGTATGCATAGGATTCAACGATATCTTGAGAAGTGATGCCATCGTCTAATAGGTTGTCACTCCCTTTGAGGCTGCCAGATCCCTTACCCACCACTCCGTTTATGAAGCAATCTCCATAGAGTTGGACACTAAAGTCAGATGGTTTAGGCAGAATTCTCGCTGCTAACGATGCGCCTGCCGCCAGACCCAACCTCCTAGGTACTACATACATAGCTTTGACCGGGTGGCTATACCAGACCGTTAGAAACCGTTAAAGCAAGGCAAACACTGGAGGTATCGCAAACTCCATGGATTTTAAGTCTCCTAGACTTCCAATTAAAACACTAATCAATATAAATTGGGTCCTTCAAAGTAATGGACTCCACCGTGGCACCATCCACCACACCCTCACTAATTCCTTCCACGTAAGGTCTTTGGCCACCCTCACTAATTCCTTCCACGTAAGGTTTAAGCCTTTGGCCATTGACCTTGAAAACATTACCGACACCTGGATCCTTAATTTCTACAACTTTGTGGGGGAAAACACGGGTAACAACATATGGACCATCCCACCGTGACCTCAACTTGCTCGGGAAAAGTTTAAGTCTAGAATTAAAGAGCCACACTTTTTGAACAACTTCAAAGGACTTTCTAACAATGTGTTTATCATGAAATGCTTTAGTCCTATCCTTATAAATGCATGCACTCTCATACGCTTCATTGCGCAACTCTTCCAATTCAGCGAGTTGGAGCTTACGATTTAATCCGGCAACGACCATATCGAAGTTAAACTTCTTAATGGCCCACATAGCTCTATGCTCCAACTGAACGGTCAAATGACACGACTTACCAAAAACCAACCGGTAAGGAGACATGCCAATAGGAGTCTTACAAGTTGTACGGCAGGCCCATAAAGCACCATTGAGCCATGAAGACCAATCTTTTTGATCGGGCCTAACCGTCTTTTCAAGTATGCGTTTAATCTCCCTATTTGACACTTCAACCTGCCCACTAGTCTGAGGATGATAAGGTGTCGCCACCTTATGAATGAGAGAATACTTTCGCACAAGGGCGGTGAAGTGTTTATTGAGAAATGGGTGCCCTCATCAATAATAATTGACCGCGGATAGCCAAAAAGGGTAAAAATATTACTTTGAAGAAACTTGACCACAACTTTCTGGTCATTGGTCTTGGTGGCTACCACTTCCACCCACTTGGACACGTAGTCCACTGCCACAAAAATATACACGTTCCCATGCGAACACAAAAACAAACCCATGAAGTCTATCCCCCAAACATCAAACGTCTCCATAACAAGGATGAAAGACAATGGCATCATATCACGGTGCGAAATATTGCTGGTCTTTCGGCACTGAAGGCATGCCTTGCAAAACACATATGCATCCTTAAATAGAGTGGGCTAGTAAAAACCGCATTGTAAGACCTTTGCCGCCTTCTTCTTCCCACTAAAATGACCTGCGCTCTCAAGGGAATGACAGAAGGTGAGAATGCTACGGTGTTCAATCTCAGGAATGCACATCCTAATCACTTCGTCCGAACATAACTTAAAGAGTTCCGGATCCCCCCAAAAATAGTGTCTAATCTACGCAAAGAATCGGTCCTTTTCCTGCTTGGACCAATGAGAGGGAAGCGCGCCTATGGCTAAGTAGTTGACGATGTGTGCATACCATGGGGGTTGCACTTGTGACACTTCAAAGAGTTGCTTATCGGGGAATGAGTACTTGAGGGGCAAGGTGTCACCAGAGGCATCCACTAGGATCCTCGATAAGTGGTCTACTACAGAGTTTTCAGATCCTTTCTTGTCTCGAATCTCCACATCAAACCCTTGGAGGAGCAGAATCCACCTAATCAACCTAGGTTTGGTCTCCTTTTTAGAAACCAAATGTCGCAAAGCGGCATGATTAGTGTATACTATGACCTTCGACCCTAAAAGGTAGGACCAAACTTGTCAAGGGAAAAGACCACACCGAGTAATTCCATCTCCATAGTGGTATAGTTCAACTGCGCATCAGAGAGGGTCTTACTTGCATAATAAATGGCGTGAGGGACCTTGTCAACCCGCTGGCCCAAAACAGTACCGACTGCGTAGTCGGATGCATCACACATAATTTCAAAGGGTAGAAACCAATTAGGAGACTGCATGATAGGTGCTGTGGACAACGCCTCACGGAGCTTATCAAAAGCTCTCATACAAGCCTCATCAAAAACAAAAGGGGCATCCTTAGCCAAAAGATCACATAAGGGCTTGGCGATTTTAGAAAAATCCTTGATAAAACGCCTATAGAACCCCACATGTCCCAAGAAAGAGTGAATTTGCTTGACTGATGAGGGGCAGGAAATCGAGAAATTAAGTCAACTTTTGCTTTGACAACTTCAATCCCCCTCTTGGACATTATGTGGCCCAAAACAAGCCCCCCTGAACCATGAAGTGGCTCTTTTCCCAATAAGCACATTTGCAAGAATTTAGAGACATGAATGAAAGGAGGCCCCAAAGACCAAGAAGTCATCCATGAATACTTCTAGAAATTCCTCCACCATAACATAGGAGATAGCAATCATGCACCTCTGAAAAGTTGCAGGTGCATTGCACAAGCCAAAAGGCATGCGCCGATAAGCGTAAGTACTGTAGGGATAGGAGAAGGTAGTTGTAGACACCTTAATTTGTCCTAACGATTATTTCAAGTCACACCTTGGGGACCATCCCTATGATGAATGGATACAGTGATTGTTGATTGACTTCTCGTGAACCCATGGGCTTTTGGTGATTACTTTTAGCCACTTAGAGGACCCAATTCAGAGTCATATAGCCTTTCAGGCAGAAATACAGCATCCTAGGAGAATCCATTTATCGGTCGTAAGGTTGATCTCACAGCCTCAACTTCATTCTTTCACCCGCGAAACATGTTGTTTGAAAATCTCCTTGAGAGATTGATTACTTGGCCGCCAGGTCCATTCCTCGGCCGCCAGATCTATCCTTTGGCCTCCAAATCGTCCTTTTTCCAAATTCTAGAATGTTCTATCAATCGTTTGATCCGATGCTCAAAACCCTAGCAGCCAAATTCTGATGCGTTTGGGCTACATAAAGGAGATTATGAAAAGAGATCTTCTGCATACATACTTTTGATTTAATCGTGCATTGTGATTGGTTGAAGTGATGTCATCTAGTGCCTATATAAAGGCGCCTTTGGTTATGAAATTAAGAACACAATTCACCCTCTCTAGCCACAAGATTCTACAGAAATACTCTCTCATACTCCCTCTACAAAAGCCCTAACACCCCAAAGGTAGCCACAATCCGAAGATCAAACCTTAAAAGTACAAACCCTAACCCTAGGGTTTTCAAGAAGCAAATTAGTCAATCACTCCCAATCCGAAGCAATAAAGCAACTAAGGGATCAAGGTAATGGGGCCCGGGGGCTTGTGATTCGATCCTTTTCATGTTTTTATACTCTAATCATAGCGTTTTGATTCTCTGTTAAATATTTATTCTGGTGTGAGGAAGAACATCAGCTGGGGTATCATTCCCTCGGCCGATACATCGACCCAGTGTGATTACTTGGTTGTGACATCAATTCACTGGCCGAGTAATCTATTTTCCTGGCACAATCTGTGTATTCTACTTATTTCTGGTGCATGTTTTCAATTACTGTCTTGGCTCACCTTATCAACTGTTAAAGGCTAATAACTAGTTTACGTGTTTAGAATTAAATAAGGCAAATAATAATCATATGTTGAACGATTATGGGCCAATCTCAAGACTAGGCAAAGAGGGGTGCCTAACACCTTCCCCTTATGGTACTTTTGGCTCCCTTGATGCCGATTTACTATGCTGCTATTAGTGATGGTTATCATTTGGTCATTTCTGACCGTGACTATTTATTTTATTTCCTAACTTGGCGGGATGTGCCAGGTAATAGTTAGCTTTCATGATATCCTACTCATATCACTACATATCATATCCCATTGTACTATCCTTCTGCTTAGATGGATAGTGCAACGAGGGTATGATCTCAACACACATGGCACTTTTGTTATCTTCTTAATCTACCCTGCTCTCTATGCGGATTGTGCATGGGTTATCGCACTTTTTTCAATCTTTTTTTTTTCCTTTTTTTTTCCTCCTAGGGTATGCCCCTTGTAAGCTGTATATTCGGTAAACCTTTTTTTATTTTCAAGCTAATTTACCTTAAAAAAAATCTCCACTCGTTTTTCCTTGTTTTTATAAACTAGGTGGCGACTCTATTTTGATGATAACCGTTATCGTGTAGCGATATTCCTAGCCATGGGAATATCCACAATCTTGGTTTATGAAGTGGTACCAAACAAGCCTGACCAATCTGTATGGCGATGCCCCGTTTGGGAGGTGTCTATAATTTTTGGCGACTCTGCTGTGGAACTGAGATCCATAACCAAAATGTTCGACATAGGACCAACACTTGCTTTATCTAATTCTTGTATCATATGCATCGAGCGGGCAACCTCGTTAAGTTCACCTAATATCCTGGCATGTCCCGGGCAATAGAGGTTCCAGCAAACTCCACCGTCACTTGTACCTAGTGGTATATCAAAAAGGGGATCACCCAATCGCCGCCTATGAAGGGTTGGTGAGAGGATTGGCACCCTTTGACAACGGAGCACCCTTGAGATTACCCAAACCTTACATGTGTTAAAAAATCATAGAACTTATCAAAATAAGATAGAAATCCGCAGGTTATACAAAAGTTGAGGGTTGGAGTTGAGAGGTTCTCTCTCTTGCGATAGAGAGAGAATGCACTCCTCCTTCATTTCTTCATCTGATATTTTTAAAATCACCAAACTTTTGTTTGGATTCCTACTTTAAACCACGCAGAAATTGGGCCTAATCTGTATAAATTCTCTCGGAAGTTCTACACACAGGCAACCCAAATGGGTGTTCATTTGACCAGAATCAGAGCTGATGCTGTTCGATTGTGGTCATGGCCCTAGATGGCGGCTCGCTAGATTTAGCTGTGGCTAGCTGGAAGGGATGTCATCATATACATGTCAGATTTCGAGATCCGGTCTTCAAGTTTCGACTGGGTTTCTCATAAACCCAAAATCTTCTTCGGTTCACCCCGTGATTCAACTTCTACAACAGGGTTTCACTTTACCCAAGCATCTTGGACGGGTGCTCTTAACACCAGCAGCAGAGTGCTTCGCGTGGCCAATGCTGCCTGATGAACTGGTTCTTGACTGGGTTTTCCAGAAACCCAAATTTTTCATCAGATCTTGTGTTTTTACCCATCTGTGATGCGATCCACAACAGGTATGATTGTACACGGCTGACGGAGTCAATTACAACCACGAGAAATCTTAGATTCTTTAGGTGGAATCCCGATTGATGGTAGTGTGTGAGCATTTTCACTGTTCAATTGGGATTGCCATTGTTCTTTATAGTTGGAAGGGACGATCAAAGCTTGTTGGTATGACCAGTCGGCACCTGAACATCCTAGCTTTAATCGAAACCTGTACTCACAATCTCACCATAACCTACGCTCTCACGCACCAAAGCTGATGGGTCAGTGATGGTGATACATTATCTAGCCGTTCAAGGTCACTGTTCAAATTACCATTCACTTCTTAGTCTCGAAATCTGGCGATTGCGGCTGAAGGTAATGGGCTTTAGAACTTGTATTCCATATGAGATCTCAATCAGTGATTAAGGAAGTTTGTGCTTAAGGTATTGAACATTAACTGGTTGTGGTGTTTTGCAAACCCGTGAGCTAGTTAGATTATCTGTTTAATGTCAATTTGTTGCTGGACTGATGGGCCAGTGTATTGTTAGTAATCGAGATTCAACCTAGGTTGTAAACTCCAACATTAGCTTCATGCCTAGTTTAGCTTCTGGGTCATTGCGGACTTTGAAAACCATGGCTGCCAATCCAGGCTCATGGTAATTTTGTTGGTTGCATATATTTATTTCAATGGGCATGTCGTTTGCCTCAAAACTACTTTTGTCTATGCCTAGTTTAGTTACTAGGCAATCAAGCCGTTGAGGGCTCAAAGCCGTGCAACTTTGAGCATTGCATTTTCACAACCCGGGAGCTTTGCTTTGATGAGCTCGTTTGTTTCTTAGCGTGGCATGTGTGTGGCTGTGTTTGCCCTTATTGGATGAGTGGTTATGCACTGGTTGAGAGTAGCAGTTTATAGTCCCCTGCAGTCTTGTGTCGGCTCGAAATGTGCGAGTTGAATCGGTGGTAAGGCACTATTTCTAGTATCAGATTAAAGCTCCTTTTTTGTCTCACTTTTAGAGAGCGGCGTGCCTTTGGTAATCGGAAGAGGTTGTGCAGGTCGTGTGGATTGAGCTTTCGTGCGGGGTTGAGGGTGCCTGAGTATTGGATGCCCATATCTCCTTATTACCCCCCCGGGTTCGAGGTCCTCTGTTGTTGCTGTTCTTTGGAAGTGAGTGCCGTGTTGAGGTCTTTTCTGGGTTAAGTTGGATTATTTGAATCCTGGTCTGCTTATCCCATCTCTGGAGTTTGGTGTTGTTTGGTTATTGGCTGGGGAGGTTGTTTTGGTGAGCTTTGGAATTTGGATGAGGGAGTGTTAGACCGGTTGGAATGGGTTTGTGTACGAGCTGGAGCCCCCTGTCAGATGCCATCATATGGTCGTTTCTGATCGTGACTCTATTTCATTTCCTAGCCTGGCGGGATGTGCCAGGGTAATAATTAGGTTTTGTAATAATTACTACTCGCATCACTTCATTGGTATCACACTTGTTGTACTATCTTTCCTCATAGATATATAGTGCAACGGGGGTAAGATATCAAACATATGGAATTTTGTTATTTTGCTTACTTTACCGTACTCTCCATTCAGGTCGTGCATGGGTTACTGCAATTTTTTTCAGTCTTCTTCTTTTCCTCCTGTGGTATGCCCCTTGTAGGCTGTACATTCGGTTAACCTTTTTTAATTTTAAGCTAATTTACCCACACACACACACACAAAACTGCAGGTTCAGGAATTTTCCTGCATTTTGCTTCAAAGTCCTTCCTCTCACCCTATATAAATTGTTGTTGTAACATCTCTTTGTGTGCAGAAGGGTTGGGATTTTTAATCCCAAATCCTAACCCTATACAGTAGAGTACTGATCCACAAGTATTCTATTTTTCAAAGCAGGGATGATAGGTAAGCCAAAGAAGCAACCACAGTCAGTTTTATACTCTTACAACACCCAAAGCCACACCAAACAGAGGTCTTTACCGCTCCACCGAGCTTTCCTCCCACTCCCATCTCAGAGATGTCAAACAACAAAGCTATCATTGCTGAGCTCCAAGCTCAAATCACCACTTTAGTAGCCAAGAAAGCAGCATGAGATGCTGAAGACAAGGAAGATGAAAAAGATGAGAATCCTCATAAAGTGGTATTGGCAGAAAATCCCGAATTGGCCAAGCAACTCAAGGAGATCAAACACGCTCTGGCCCGTTTGTAGGGGGACCAAATTCTAGACATTGAAGGACTTTGCCTTTTCCTAGATTCTTAACTGCTTGAGAAGTTCAAGATGTCAAACATTCAGAAGTTCAATAGAACTGGCAACCTTGCCAGCCATGTCCACATTGTTATCAAGACCCTAAAGCCAATGGGCTTGATTGATGAGCTCATTGTTCAACTATTTCAAAGGACTCTCATTGGAAGCGCTCTCGATTGGATTCTCACTTTGGAATTCTAAGCCGTCAAGGACATTTGAAGCCCTTAAACAACCCACCTCCTTAGCCACCATACGGCCCAAACTATGATGCAAACAAATAGTGCGTTTACCACCAACACCATGGGCATGAGCCAGACCATTGCATGCGTCTCCGCCATGACATCTAGGATCTCATTGATAGCCAGGCTATAAAGCCACCCAAACCCAATGTGCAATTCAACCTGCTCCCCACTCACAATGCCAAACCACCACCCCAAAACATCAATCTTATAAGCTTATCTTACAACTCCACATATAATCCTACCCAAGCCAAACCATCTTTGACCTTCCCTGAGGATAATGGGTGTCTTGTGACGGAAGAGGAGTCCAACTTCCTCTAAGTCTATGGGATTGACGATGGGGATTGGTGGTTGAAAATGCGCCAAGCCTTGCCTAGCGATTGGGAGACCAAGAGAATTGAGCCTACTGACCCTTGGGGCACTTAAGAAGAAGAAATAGGTTATCTCACCCGAAGCGGAAGAGTGTACAAACCTCCCAAGCTTGGGGAAGAAAGCTCAACCACAACCTGAGTAATGGAAGAAGAATAAAACGAAAGCCAAGGGATAGAACCTGAGGAAGACAGGATGTTAAGACAACTAAAGAAAATCCAAGCTGATATCTCTATCTGGGGACTGCTCATGTCTTCTTATGAACACCGTAATTTCTTTTGCAAAACTCTGGCAAAAGCCAAGGTTCCCATTGACATCAACCCTGAGGATTTGGTGGGTCTTATAATGTCATCCAAAGCCCCGAAACCAACGATAGCTTTCACTGACAAGGATTTGCCTCCTGAAGGTCTTGCACACAACAAACCCTTATACATCTCCATCAAGTGTCTCACTAAGTGGATCCGTTGGTTTTGGTGGACAGATCCGCTTTGAATGTGTACCCTCAAAGAACCCTCAACATGCTGGGAATAGGCACTGCCAACATACGTCCTTCAATCCAAGGTGTAAGGGGATACGACAATTCTAAGAAAAGAGTGGTTGGATGTGTTACCCTACCAGTAGAAGTGGAAAAGATCAAGGGAGACGTGGAATTCCATGTCATGGACATACCCGCCACCTTCAATTTCTTGCTGGGAAGGCCTTGGCTACATGACACTGGGGCAATGCCTTCCATTTTACATCAAAAATGCTATGTTTGTAGTAGACGGAAGGATCGTGACCATTTTAGCGGACTCATCAATTCGAACTCATTCCGACACACCTGTGCAAGAAGTGGGGATTGAGGAAACCTCTCTTACTGGGTTCAGTCTTGAAGAAGCAACTGTCCTGCAAGCTTTGATGGCTGGAAGAAATTTCTACGTAAGCACCCCTGCCATACAAATGATGAAGAAGCAGAACTACTTCCTGGATTGGGTTTAAGCAAAAGATCACAAGGCATCCCAAAAAAGATTGATCCCCCGCACAATCAATACGCCTTTGGTCTTGGCTACACCCTGACGGAGTCTGAAATAGAGGAGAAGAGAAAAGAAAGCATGGAAAAGGCTAAGCGAAGGGAAATGTAGTCTAGAAAAAGGCGTTTGTGGTCCCAAAAGACACTCAATGGTTGGTTTGTAAGAGAAGGTGAGGACTTCCCATTTTGTGGTTTTGTAGAAACATGTGAGGACTTCCCATCTGCTTTGATCAAGAATGGACTGACAGTGACATGGAAGAAGAACCGACAAACTCACCCACCCACCCCCCTCTTGTCTCTGAAGACTGGACCGAGGCGTTAAATGAGTTTGGCCTAAAGATTCTGTTTGGCAAAAATGAGGGTGAAGAAGAGTATAAAACTGTGAAAGGCAAGGAAAAAGGAGCCGACCCCAAGATGCTGCAGTAGTTTCAAAGTTGTGACATGGTAAAAACATAACATTACTTCTGTTTCTAAATCAGGCTAGAACATGTTTTGGGCCCCTGTTCGGGCATTTTTTTTTATAGCTAATTGAATTCCCATTTTATCTTCTATGTTATGCTTATTAAATGATTTGGTTTTGAAATTGCAATTGCCATACACTACAGTCTCTTTGCCAAAGAAAGGGGATTTTAAGAATCAAATTCTTTATGTTGTTAACAAGAAGGAAAGAAAGGATGAGCCTTGATTGCTTAGAACTAGGTTTTTGTCAAAACTTAGAAAGAATACGCTATCTCCGCAAGAACACTTAGAGTTAGCACACCATCATGAAAGAACAAACGCAAAGGAGACTCAGAAAAATTTCTCCACCAAATTTCTCCCCAAAACACAGAACTCTTTTATGAGAAATGCTCGTTGGGTAATCAAAGAACCCAAGCAAAAGTAAGGGCAAAGCCTGCTAGGACAAGAAATTGCGAAAACGCAGCCTGGGCAAAAGTTAAGGCATTTTAAAGAAAAGCTCGCTAGGGACTCAACCTCCATTAGGTAACCTAGGCAAAATCAAGAGCATGTGAGGAGAAAAATCAAGAGTAGAAAACAAACCTCAAAGGTTGTGATTTTGGAACTAGGTAAAAGGCCTGATTCCCTGACCTCAGATACATAGGCAATCTCACTTTGTGATGCGGCCCAAGCTTGTGGAGAGAAGGAAAAATATCTCAGGAGTTTGTACTCAATGATAGACATAGCAATCCCTACGTATTAAGCTCGTAAAATATGAGTTAGTCATTTTTCAAATAATTAACAAAAACAAAAAGTCACGAGAATCATTGCTCGTCCTCCATGACTCAAAAGTCACCAATATAAAGGACTAAGATATCTCAGAGATACTAAAGCATGGCAAATAGACTATGGAATACGACAAAAGCAAACAAAAAGCATAAATTAGATTCAAGCATAGAAGGAAGGAACTCCACTTGGCTAAAATGAAAAGTCCAGCTTCTCTATGAAATGGAACTAACGGCCGAAGAATAGAATCCTCGGCCGAGCCATCCATTCCTCGATCGATGTTTCGATTTACCTACCAAAGAACAGTTTTGCTGCAAAACCATTTTCAAGGTTATCAACTCTCATTGCTCATTCAAAATAGCAAATATCTGTTCAAAACAAGTTTTAAGCCATTGCATACAATCCTGAAGTATCTCGGGAACAAAACATGTTCCCATAAAACAAAAAGTTTAAGTCACAAACACACCAAGCATGTTGAGGTTGCTTCATAAAATACATATCATTATCTGTTTTAGAACTAACTATATATGTACAGAAGAAAGGGCAAACTACTGCCCGTGGCCCCTCTTGGATACATGTCGAGAAGAAGAAAGAGGGCGAAAGTGCTCAAAAACTGGGATACAGATCATTTACCCTTCTCCCCCATCATTAGCTCTAGCACCTCTAGCACTAGCTCTGGTACTCTCACCTTGACTGGCACCAGCATTCTGAGTAGTAGACACCGTTGGCACCCGCACCCGCTCTGCTTCAAGCTGCAAGACACGAAATGTGGGCATTCAAGTTCACACAAAAATATGGAATGATAAAGGGAAAACTAAAGGAATACGTACCTTAGCAATTCGGCTGCGCTACCTCTAAACCAGGACCTCTACACTTTGAGATATGCGCAACCACTCCTAAACTATATCAGCACACACCTACAAAGGAAGTATTCAACATTCATAATGAAATATAGGAGGGATACCGAAAGCAACTGAAAATCCACAATATTACCTGTTGAACCCCAGTGGGTAGCACGTAAAGTTGGGTGGCACACGGAGTAAGCGTCAAACGTTTTTTTTCTCCATTGGCATTGTGGAAAGAAATGAAGCTAAGAGCCCGAGGCCAAACAAGGGGAGTAGCTGTGGCAGTGGTGGTAGGCAAGGTCAATGAGGCCAAACGAAAGGCTGAGTAATATCCTGCCTAGAGAAAATTTGTGGTTGGCAGTCTCTCAAGAGCAAGAAGCAGGCCCTCTCTTGTCAAAAGATGAGTTGACCTCATACCAGTTGGAGGAGGAAGAGGAACAAGCTACAAGGCCTCCGTACGTGGGAAGTATTGACTCGCCACCCTTTCTCCATGGTACCAAGCTCTCAAGAAAGGCCCCTCCAAAAGGATATGCTTGCTATCCAAAGTCCGAGCTGAGATCAACTCCAAAAGGCATCGTCAAGCGGGGTATCCTATGGATCGAATTGCACCTGTGATAGGGGGAATAATGTCAATATAACAAAGTGGAAAGATGACATGAAGTTGAAAGGGTAAGATGTGTCATACCTGATCCACCGTCAAGCGGTCCAAAACTCGTCATCTCCAAGCCAACAAGTCCATAGCACACAAGTGTCCATACAACGTAGCCAAGGTAGGAGTCCCCCAGTCGAACTCTACTATAGTCTCCAGATTTACTAAAGCGGCCAAGAACTGAATATGCACCGAGTTCTCTTTGTTGTAGAACAAGGTAGGTGGAAAGTATTTGTGGTATCCCACCACTGCTCCACCAGTGCTGTGGTCAATCCCAACTCTGCTTTCTGAAAACGAAAGCCCAGTATCAATTGCTCAAAGCCAGCCAAAGAAATCGCATCTTTGGCATCTTGGGAAAGCCTCTCGTACCACTCAAAAACTTGAGGACAGCTCCGCCACACACGTAGCTTCTCATTTGCCTGGCAAAACTCAAAGAAGGGATCAATACAAAAGCATAAGAAGATCGCTTACACAGGGGGACAATTTCTAAAACCCCAATTTCTCAAATTTAAAGTATCAATCATTGCCTCAAATTCTTATACAGACAATATCATTGGCAGAAGAAAATTTACCTTTACATTGGTGAAACCGAAGTGTTGCTCTGGCTCTCTGTACAAAACCTTGGGCAAGATGTCGCTAAGGGAATGACGATATCACAATGAACTGCCACGCCTGATTATGTGAACTGGAGGGACATACGTGGCAGCATCAAAAGGGTACAAAGCATAGTTGCCCATATCAGAAGGGGCCTCAAAATCTGTCTCAGGAGGAATGGGTTGCGAAGAGTTTCCCCTAGCAGTGGGTGTACGACAGCTTGAACAAAGAACGCGAGTACTCAAAACCCCACCAAGAACTGGGGCCTTGCTCGAATCTCTCAAAGCGGCGATAGAAGATGAAGGGGCATTAGTGGTGGTGTCAACCGGAGGGGGAAGTGAAGAAGCCATGGCAATGGAAGGAAAAGATGACGAAGATGGAGCGAGAGTGGTGGTAAGCGGCGATGAGAACCACGGGGAACGACGGCGGCAAGCAAACAGCGGAGGTCGGGGAACAGGGAATGGAGCGGTTTTGGACGAGAGAAGAGAGGAGGAGAAATCAGAATAAATGACTCGTGAAATCGATTAAAACTAACTTAAATAAATTTCCCTGACTGTTGGTGTTCTCACAGCAGAGTCTTCAATCATTCGACCGCAACTTCGATTCTTCGTCCACCAAATCTATCTACCGGCCCTCCAATCTGATTCCCACAGCCCCAATGGATTTTGCTCAGTGTATGAACTCAAGCCATTAGGAAATTCTGGGTCCTCGACCAACAAAATAACCTTGGGGACACTCCCAAGCAAATACAATGTGGTCAGAACTAGCCTTTGGGGGCATGCCCGAGCACGAAAAATGTCAAGCACCAGCATTAAGCCCACTTTGGAATTCTCCACAAGCTCTCTCACCTGATCAAGGATCTCTGATGTCTCCAATCACCATACTCCAGAAGTGCAATAGCCGTCAAATCCTGTATTCGCTCAACAGCGGCTCTATGCCCGTAATTATTTAGCAGCTCCACGCTCTCTGTCATCATTTAGCAGCTCTATGCTCATATTTAGCAGCCCCACTCTTATTATTCAAATCGCTCAACAACTCTGTGCCCTGCTCGCTACCATCAAGCTATCCAATTGTTCCATGCCCATGAACTTACTACTTCAAGCCCTATGCTCGCATCATCTCAGTAGCTCCGAACTCATTATCCCAACTCCACATTCACCACCATCAAGCTTTGTGCCCGACAACTCTACATCACTCAGTAGCTTTGTGCTCATTATCTCATACTCAGTAGCTCCAACTCCGTGCTCATCATTTCCATCAAGTCGTTCAGTAGTTCTGTACTTATCGTATCCTATGCTCACTTACTCAACGGCTTTACACCTGTAAACGTTCCACAACTCTGTAGCACTATACTCACCATCACCATCAAGTCACTCAACAGATCCATGCTCATGCTCAAGTCACTCAACAGCTCCATGCTAACTACCTCAACCGTTCAACAACTCTGCATTCACTCGCCATCTCAGCAGCTCTACCACTTTACGCTACTCAGCGGCTCTACATATGTAGCCATCTCAGCAGCTCTATGCTTGCTATCTCAACAGCTCCACGCTCATACCCATACATCTAATGGCTCTATGCCCGTACTCACTTAACCAGCTCTACACTCGCTATCTTAACAGCTCCGCGCTCACACTTCAAGTTACGCAGTAGCTCCATGCTCGTCATCCCCATAGCTCTATCAGCGGCACTATGCCCATGAACTCACTATCAGCAACTTCAAATCACTCAGGGGCTCTATGCCCATTCTCTCAGTTGTTCTATGCCCACTATCTCAACAGGCTCCACCCCATAACAATCAACAAGATATCATCTGTTCTCAAGCTCTATGCATGAAAGCTCAAAGCCTAACACTTTGAATGCCCAACCGCTATGTACTGGATGCTCAAGTTCTACACTTGAATGCTCAAGCTCCACACTTATGCCCAACCACTACGTACTGGATGCTCAAAGCCTGTACTTTGAATGCTCTGAATGAGCGAGCTCTATGCTCTGTATGCTCAAGTCCAGAACTTCAAGGAAGCTCTACGCTTTAAAACAAACATACACACGCACGGGCCCTTGCACATAAGCAATCAATTGCATCACCATTATCATCATCAATCTGCATTATCATTATCATATCTAACCATCATCATCAGACATACTATGTTTAGCATCTCTCTCTCACTCATGAAACAGGTCAATCCTGCAATCAATCGGCTCCGCGCCTCGATTTTATTGATCGGTTCAGTGCCTTGATTCTCTGGCTCTATGCCAAAACTTATGGAAGATGGAAAAGCCCCGTGCTCAAACCTTCAACTCTATGATTATACCGGCTCCGCGCCTCAGTTTTATCACCTCAAGCTCCGTGCCCCGACTTCTTAGGCTCTCTCGCCTTATGACTACAACTGGCTCTATGCCTCGGTTCTCTCATCTCAGCTCTATACTCCAGTTACTAGCCTTGTGCCCCCCATATCTCAGAACCGGCGTCGGATTCATCTCAAGAAGATGGTTTGGATTCCACCCCAATTACATCAGTTCCATTAAGCTCTTTCGCAAGGATAGGCTACCCTATCGAGCTCCCCTCAGTCAAAGTAAGGATAATCATGAAAAGCAATCGACTCACCCGCTGTGTACTGATCTACCCAAAAATATTCAGGATGTTCTCCACAAAAATTTCCCCGGTAGCTCCGCGCTCCTTCAACTACTCTCCGCCAAATCCTGGCATGGCCTAAGTACGTTGCACTACGGCTTTTTAAGCCTGAAGGTACGCCTTCTGTCTCTAACCCTCTGAACTTTTTTCTTTTTATTGCCCCTCGAACTACGCTCGGTCTGAATTTCCCTCATGGAATACATAGGCAGCCTCCCGGCCTAACCATAACTAAAACTTTTTTCAAAAAAACCCTTGGAATAGTTGTTCGACCAAATTGAAGTTGTTTTACGACTTTGACTCTTTCTTAAACATGTCTCGCGATCCGTCTAAGTTCAGTCAAAGAGGGGCATTTGTAGACACTCTAATTTGGCCTAACGATTATTTTAAGTCCCACCTAGAGGACCATCTCAATGATGAATGGATACAGTAATTGCTGATTGACTTCTCGTGAACCCATGTACTTTTGGTGAGTACTTTTAGCCACTTAAAGGACCCAATTCAGAGTCATATAGCCGTTCAGAAGAAAAAAAAATACACTATCCTAGGAGAATCCATCTGTCGACCGTAAGATTGATCTCACGGCCTCAACTTCATTCTTTCACCCATGAAACTTTTTTTTTTTTATCCTACCCGTGAAACATGTGGCTTAAAAATCTCCCTGAGAGATTAATTACTCATCCGCCAGGTCCATTTCTCGACCGCAATATCCATTCCTTAGCCGTCAGATCTATCCTTCGGCCTCCAAATCGCCCTCTTTCCAGATTCTGGAATGTTCTGTCAATCGTTTGATCTGATCCCCTGCAGCCAAATTACGAAGTGTTCAGGCTACGAATGGAGATTATGAAAAGAGATCTTGTGCATATATACTTCCAATTTAATCATGCATTGTGATTGGATGAAGTGATGTCATCTGGTGCCTATATAAAGGGGCCTTTGGTTCCGAAATTAAGAACACAATTCACCCTCTCTAGCCATGAGATTTTGCAGAAACACTCTCTCATACTCCCTCTACAAAAGCCCTAACACCCCAAAGGCAACCACAATCTGATGATCAAACCCTCAAAGTACAAACCCTAACCCTAGGGTTTTCAAGAAGAAAATCAATCAATCTCCCCCAATCCAAAGCAATCAAGAAACTGAGGGATCAAGGTGCTGAGGCCCAAGGGCCTGTGGTTCGACCCTTTTCATGTTTTTATACTCTAATCATAGCGTTTTGATTCTTTGTTAAATATTTATTCTGGTGTGAGGAAGAACATTGGTTGGGGTATCGTTCCCTCGGCCGATACATCAACCCAGTGTGATTACTCAGCCGTGACATCAATTCACCGGCCAAGAAATATTTTTTCCTGGCATAGTCTGTCTGTTCTACTTATTTCTGATGCATGTTTTCAATTATTGTCTTGGCTCATCTTATCAATTGTTAAAGGATAATAACCAGTTTACATTTTTTCAATTGTTGTTGCTGTCTGTGTTGTTTCTTCAGTTGTGCAGCTGAACAGGTTTGACAGTTTGTGCTACTGGTCCAGTCAATCAGCAGGCTGCCATTGTGCATTGCTTTACAAGTCTCGATGCATCTATTTTAGATGATGCTGCTGCTGTTTTCATAATCTGCCTTTGCTGCTATTGCATGTTGTATGGTAGTTTATGTATGTATGCCCCTTCCAGCCTTTGTGCTATGGCATCTCGGCCACTACTGATTGCTTCTGTTACTCTGTTCTGTCTTGTTCTGGCTGCTTCTTCAAGCTAAGATGGAGTATCCTATCTGCCGATGTTCAAGTGAAGGCTTTATCTTTTGTATCTAACCTGCTCTAGTGAAGTCATTATATGGTATTTAGTCTTATTTTGTAGTATGTTTTCCCTCCCTCTAGAAAGATGGATTGGAAACATTGTGTTTCATTTTCCTTCATGTAGCCATTTGGCGTAGGCAATTTTATTTTTGGGAGGTATTTACGGTCATAAAATAGCTAGCTGAAATATTTACCGTATTTTTGGGCCAAGAAATATTTTCCTCTATAAATCTCTACCCTATTTTTGGGCCAAGAATATTTACGGGCCAAGAAATATTTACCGTATTTTTGGGCCTACCATGAGAGGTATTAGATCTTTTTTTTTTGGGTAAAATAGCTTGAAATTGAAAAAAAGAGGCTAACCGAATATACAGCCTACAAAGGGCACCCCAGGAGGAAAAAAGAGAAAAGAAAACAAAGTTAGAGAAAATTCCTTACGCCAAAAGGCTACATGGACTAAAAGATATGCGTTGTTTCCAGTCCATCTAGAAAGAGAGAGGGAAAACTACGCCTCAATGGCACCAACATAACAGCTTGGAAACAGCTTGATACATCTAAACATGAAAACAGCTTGCTGCACTTGAAAATCCCAAACAGCCGCAGCAGAAGAAGCAATGACAACACTGAAAGGCCGTAGCTACACAGCAAAATGCAAGCAGAATGTAGCAGTAGCAACATGGACAATTACTACCACTTCAAAACATGTCAACACACTTGGCAACACTCCAACTACTCGGGCAGTTTTGAGAACACTACCATGAGCATGACTTGAGAACACTTGGATCATAGCAGAATAGCTGCCCAAAATAGCAGTAAACGAACCGGTAGCCCTAAAACTGCAGCAGAAACTGGAGTAGAAAAGGAACACTTCAAACAAGTAGCCACAAAAGCATAAAGCTACCCTGCTAGGGACAAGCCCCCCAGCAAAAGCATAAACTTCCAAGGGATAACCCTGCCAAGGATAGGTAAAACCAAATGAAAAGTCAACTATAAGGACAGTGTACAGAGCTGAATACACCTTGCTGGACTACGCGGCAGTAGCAGAAGGTCATCACGACAGTAACAAAAGGATAGCAGCGACCACCTTCTGTATTCATACACGGCAGTAGCAGAATTTCCAATTGTGAACATACAACCAAACGAGGAATAACAAATCTGCTCTAGACTGCATAGCAGCAGAAAAGGCCGCAGCAGATCATGAGTTGCTAGCTGCCACCATAAAAGCATTTAGCAGCAGCAATAACAGTAAGCATAAGTCGCAGCAAAGAGCACAAGCATATCAGTATGGCATAAGAGCCATTATAGACAAATAGTAACCAAAAACCTATTTCTCTTTCTGCTCCTCGACTTACCCCCTTGAAGCCTAAATCACCAAAATTCTAATAGTAATAGGAAGGACCTTAGCACCCACAACTCTCCCTTGCCAAAAATCTCCCACTAACTATTACCTCCACTCTTAAGAAATTTGGGGCTCAAACACACAGCTCACAGGCTCTTACATATGCTGGCACACACAATCTAAAGAGAAGAGGCAAAGAAAGTGATTTCCAATGATGAATGCTCCCACAAAAACTGCATTAACAATCTAAGAGAAGAGGATAAGGTATATACCTTATAAATAGAAGTATTAGCAGTTCAAATGCAGCCCCGATGGAACACCCTCAAGTACAAGTCTGATGGAGCCTCGAGGATGCCAAAACAGTGAACCTTTGAAACTTGGCAGCCACTTCATGAATGCCAACACAGTGAACAACCTGTTATGATAGAAGTAGAAGTGGCAAATTGAACCCAAACCCATTAGCAAACCCAAACCCACTTACTAAAAATTAGACCCAACCCAACCCATTTATAAGTTGGGATAAAATGGGTCTCAACTCATCTAACCCATCTATTAATGGGTCTTAATTGGGCATCAATTGGGTCAACTTAAATGACCCAATGGGTGATCAACATAACCCACTAAACAAAACACCCCTCTCTTGTCCGTACCTTTCACAAAAAATCCAAGAGTGCCAGCCCCCCCCACACACACACACACACTCTCTCTCTCTCTCTCTCTCTCTCCCTCTCCACCAGAGCCATTGCCATGGTGGGAAAACACTGGCCCAATTACGAAATGACATTAGATAGTCAAGACCTAGCATACCCCCTATCTATCTAAAACGTTGTTGAAAACATTGTGTGGAAAATTGCTCTCTCTACTCTCTCTCTCTCTCTAATTTGTGTGTAGAGGGAAATTTATTTTTATAAAGTAATATAAACAATTGGTCCAGTATATGGGGTTGTCAGTAGGCCCAATTAGGAGTCGGAGTTTCCAACCCGACACGAGAACCCAATACGAAGTTTGCGGATCTGACACAGAAAACAAATATGATAAAACATGATAATACAAAAAGCTAAACTGGTCAATTTATGGTTAAAAGAATTATGACACGAACACAACATGACTCAAGGTGAGAATTTATGAAAGGATACGATAACACGACATGCCGTTCAGAAAGAAGAAAAAAAAGTAATTGGGTAAATGGGCGTGTTGGGTTTGGCTTTAAATAAATGGGCCGGGTTGGGTATGGGTACTTAGGCTCATAAATAAAGGGTTCTAAATGGGTCAATGACCCATTAAAGACCCAACCCACTTACAAATTACCCAATTTGGCCCAAACTCGCCCATTTGTCACCCCTAAATAGAAGTAATAGTAGTAACTAGCCAACTAAGTAGTCAAGTGATCATCCTGCCCAATTGAATCACACAGCCCATTAGAAACAGCAACTAGCAAAGTAACTTAGTTAACAACATTGTTCCACTCATTTACAATCAACTTTGCTTGTGAATAAGGAAAATTAGAAAGTGATAAAAGCCTTGCTCTCACCATGTTGCAAATTTTTTGAACAACTATCTCCCAAGTACCAGATATGATAAATAGTTACTCTCACCATGTTGGAATTTCCACAAATTTCTCTCAATCCAAATATGATAAATAGTTACTGTAAAGCCCAATCTAGTGATTACACTTTTGAGAGTTTTGCCCTTAAAATTTGATAACAGAGTTACCCAGTCTGCCCAAGATCTAGCAGGCCATGTAACATGGAGTTTGGCCTGAATGGTATCCCACACTCGACTAGTGAATGGGCAATTAAATAAGAGATGGTCGTGGCTCCCCTGACACAAACCACATTGTGGAGGAACATTCAGACCAAATGACAAGAGTCTATCAGCAATGGCTAGCCTATTCTAAATGGCAAGCCATGTGACAAAGCTTCATTTTGGTACGCACGCAGAGAACCACACTATCTTATGCCACAAGGCCTTAGGAAAGGGAGTTCTCAATTTGTCCCATAGGGAGGCAATTGTGAACTGCCCATTGGAAGTAAGAGTCCGCCTTATTTGATCTGCCCCATTCAACCTGGACTGAACCAGAGGTGGCATTGTGTTTCTCACCTCATTTAGTTCAAATGTTTGAGTAATGGGGAACGCCCAATTTGAACCATCTATAATGTGAGAGACAAAAGGCATCTTGTGGGATGCCAGAGTCATACACAATTTTAGGACCAAATCTATCCATTAAAGGACCGAGAGGGTGCCAATTGTCGTGCCACAAGGATGTTGAATTCCCATTGCCTGGTATACAGAGGACATATGGTTTAACCAAGGGCCTGAGATTCAAAAGCTTCCTCCAACCCCATGTACAATCACCAAGTATTTTCATATTCTAGAAACTCCAACCTCTTATTAAGTATGATTTGACCCACTGACACCACATGGATTGTTCTCCCCCGGAGATTAGGAACCAAATATGTTTTGCAATGGTAGCCTTGTTCCACATTTGCAAATATTTGAAACCAAGACGCCCCCTCCTTTTTAAGGGAGCACAAATGCTCACTTTAGCACCAGTTTTCTTTAAATCAGGGCTAGACCAAAGAAAAGCCCTAAGTATTGACTCAATTTCCTTGATTACCTTTTTAGGGAGGACAAACAAGGATGACCAATATGTTTGAATGGAGAAAAGCACATTCTTAATAAGTTGAGTCCTACCAGCATAGGTGAGGTCTCTATTGGTCCAAGTCTTAGTCGCAATCATGCACTCCACTAACCGTTGGTAATCTGAAGAGTTGAGCTTAGTGGAGAGGAGGGGAACACCCAGATATCTGACTTGGAGGGTGCCCTCCTGGAATCTTAAATCATCCACAATGGCTATTCTAGTGGTAGTGTTAACCCCAGAGAAATATATGCTACTTTTCTCGGGGCTTAGAGACAGACCAGACAAAGCTTGGAACTCAGTGAGGGCTTCCTGAATAAAGGTGATTGAAGACAATTCACCCTTACAAAAAATCATAAGGTCATCCGCAAAGCAAAGATTGATGATCTTAGTATTCCCACATCTCCAATGGAAATGAAAATCAGGTAACATGGATTTCTCTCTAAGTAGACAAGTGAGAATTTCCATAACAATGACAAAGATGTAAGATGACAGAGGTCTCCTTGCCTAAGACCTTTTTGCCCTATAATGGTGTAGTTAGCAGTGGTAACACAAGCTTAAAGCCATTTGATCATTGTTGGATGGAAATTCATAGAGGACAGAATATCCGAAAGAAATTCCCATCTGACATTATCATAAGTTTTCCTAATGTCTACTCTCATCGCACATCTTGGGGATGATGATGATTTAAGATACCCTCGCATTAGTTCCTGGGTGAGGAAAAGGTTGTCAACAATTCTCCTACCTTTAACAAACCTCGATTGAACAGGATCAATTAGAACAGG
This sequence comes from Rhododendron kiyosumense, assembly GCA_019656275.1. NCBI lineage: Eukaryota > Viridiplantae > Streptophyta > Magnoliopsida > Ericales > Ericaceae > Rhododendron > Rhododendron kiyosumense. Next base: position 2,017 of record BPLS01029787.1, on the reverse strand, counting down.
GAGGACATTTTGGAGTCTTGTGGCAAGTATTCTAGCTTTGCATTTGTAAATAGTGTTACAACATGAGATAGGCCTAAAATCCCTGACTTTGGATGGGTTAGGGATCTTTGGAACAAGGGCTACCATGATAGAGTTCGCCTTCTTGAGTAGTTTACTAGACCTAAAAAAGGTCTTGACTGCTACAGTGACCTCATGGCCTATGATAGGCCAAGCTTTTTTGAAAAAACCAGCATTATAACCATCCAAACCAAGGGCTTTGTTGGGGTTGAGGGACCAAAATGTGTCCTTAATCTTTTGATCAGAGACCTCCACAATCATTGCCAACTTTTGAGTATCAATTAGTCTCTTATTTACTAACTGATGGATTCTACTATGTCCTTGATAAGCATCATGATGGGCTAAACCTAGCAAGTTAGTGTAAAAGTTGACAAAATTAGACTTTATGACCTCAATGTCTTGTGTGAAGGACCCATCCTCCAAGACCAGTCTGGTTATTTTATTTCTATTTCTTGCATTAGTCACAAATTTGAAGAAATAAGTACACTAGTCACCCAACTTCAGCCACTGAATTCGAGACTTTTACTTAGCCAGACTTTCCTCAGCCCTAAGCATCGTGAGGAGCTGTTTGTAAACTGCTCTTTTCTGGCAAATCAAGGAAGGATTAGGATTATGAGAACTTAGAGCATGTTGCAAGGTATCCAGTTGTTGTCTGAAGCCAACAACCCTAGAAGAGACATCACTAAAATCTCTATTATTAATTTGTTTAAACTCACCTTGCAGCAGCTTGAGCTTCTCACAAACACAGTACATGGGATTCCCAATAATCACTCTCCTCCAAACTTTCTGAACTACAACCAAAAACTGAGGGTGATCCGCTAGGAAATCAAAAAACTTAAATGGTTTATTTGATCTCCTAGGACTTGGAAGAATAGTTGTAATGGCAGGAGAGTGATCAGATATCCCAGGAGTAGGGAAATGAGCAAATGAACAATTATACACCTTCATCCAATTCTCATTGACTAAAACTCAATCCAATTTTGTACTAACAAAATGTGTAGGGTCCTTTTCTTTTTTTTGGGTAAATTAGCTTGAAATTAAAATAGGTTAACCGAATGTACAGCCTACAAGGGGTATACCCCAGGAGGAAAATAAAAGGAAAAAAAGAAAAGAAAAGTGAACCTAAGATCATCAAGCCCCAAAGAATACAAACACCTATTAAAGTCATCCATATAAGGAGGCCAAAAAGCAGTTCCCCCAACCTTCTCCCCGGGAAACCTAATGACATTAAAATCTCCAAGCACTATCCAGGGGGATGTAGTGCTCAAACGGTGAAGTCGAGACCACAAAGCCTGCCTAAGCAGATAATCGTTCTCCCCATACACAAAGGATGCAAAAAAGGGGGGCTCACCACATTTAGGTTGCACCTCATAATGTATAAACTGGTCAGATTGACCAAGGACCTGAATTTGAGCAACATTAGGATCCCAACACACAAAAATCCTACCTATGGGAGTTTGGGGATAGTTGTTCATATAACTCCACTGAGGACAGACATGTTTTATCACTCTAAATGCTTTATCCTCCTTTATTATATGTTCTAATAAACCCACGATTGACAGCTTGTTCTTATTTACAAAACACTTAACCTTTTTTTGTTTGATTGGGTCATTGAGACCCCTGATGTTCCAAAATCCAAAAATAAGAGGGTGTATAGACATAAATAAAATATTCAAACAGAGTTAATTATAGAGAGGGTAAATTTTCGTAACCGTCCCTCTAGTTTTAAGTTTGTCTCGATTTCGTCCCTCTAGTTTCAATTGTAACCAAATAAACCCTATAGTTTGTTTTTCATCTCAAATTGGTAAAATCATTCACGGTGTGAATTAAAATAACGGAAAATGGGGTTTGGTCTTCGTTTGTACCAAATGTTATGGGCAAATAAGACATTTCGGCCTAATCTCCCGTCAAATATCTCTTAGGGTTAATCAACAAGAGCCATAGAGTCAAAATTTAATTA
>BPLS01029778.1:0-20091 GCA_019656275.1 Rhododendron kiyosumense | reverse complement strand
GGAAGATTTGTTCCTCTACCTCGCCGTCTCTCCACACGCAATCAGCTTGGTACTCGTCCGCCAGGAAGAAAGGGAGCACCAGCCTATCTACTACTCAAGCAAAACCATGACCCCGGCTGAAACACGTTACCTTCCCTTGGAAAAACTTGTGCTCGCTCTCATCTCCGCTTCCAGGAAGCTTGCACCTTACTTCCAGTCACACCGTATCACTGTCCTCACCGAGTACCCCCTCAAATCTCTCCTTCGGAAGGCTGATCTCTCTAATAGAATCTCCCAGTGGGCAGTTGAGCTTGCGAACTTCGAAGTCCATTTTCAACCTCGGACGGCTATCAAAGCTCAGGTCCTCGCCGACTTTATAGCCGAGCTTACCCCGGCCGACGCTCTCACGTCGACCCCGCCCCAACGCCCGGAAGCACTCCCCCAAGCAACCCCAAGCTCTGCCTGGAAGCTTTTCCATGGCGATATTTGGAAGATGTATGTCGATGGCGCCTCAAACAGCCGAGGCGCCGAGGCCGGGATCGTACTCCTCTCTCCCTCCGGTGTCCTTCATGAAAGCTCCGTTTCTATAAACTTCCCCGCCTCCAACAACGAGGCCGAGTATGAAGCCCTCATTTCTGGCCTCAAGACCGCCCAAGCGCTCGGTATCGAGGAACTTGTGGTCTACAGCGACTCCCAGCTTGTCATTAACCAATTGTCAGCGGAATACGAAGCTCGGGATGACCGAATGCGGACCTACCTCAGCTCCGCTATCCAACTCCTCAAGTCTTTTAAGGCCATTCGGATCGAGCATATCGCCCGAGAACAGAACGCTCACGCCGACGCACTTGCAGGACTAGCTTCGGCTTGCTCCTCCTCCGCACACCGATCTATCTCCTTCAGCGCCATCGATAAGCCAAGTTTCGAGCTTGAAATCTTGAGCCACGAAGTCTTCAACATTGACCTCGGACCAAGTTGGATGGACGAAATCATTGGCTACCTCCGCGACGACATCCTCCCAACCGACAAGAAAGACGCTCACCGACTTCGAAACAAGGCCGCTCTCTTCTGGCTTAATCCCAACGGCAAGCTTTACCGAAGATCGTTTACCGGGCCATACCTATTGGTCGCCCATCCACATCAGGTCCCGGGCATCATAGAAGAACTTCATGCCGGCGACAGCGGCTGCCACTCCGGTGGACGGTCCCTCGCCCACCGGGCCATATCTCAGGGGTATTGGTGGCCATCAATGAAAAAGGATTCTGAAGAATTCGTCAAGCGTTGCAAAAAATGCCAAATGTTTGCTCCCATCATCCACCAACCGGCACGGGATCTTAGCCCACTCACAAGTCCCTGGCCCTTCTCCCAATGGGGCATGGATATTATAGGCAAGCTCCCGGTTGCTCCAGGAGGATTCAAATTCCTCTTAACAGCAACCGACTATTTCTCCAAATGGGTTGAGGCCGAGGCCTTGGTCACTATCGAGGAAACCGACGTAATCCGTTTTGTTTGGCAGAACATCATCTCCCGCTTCGGTGTACCGTTCGCCATCATCACGGACAATGGGAAACAGTTCACAGGACAGAAGTACCGAGCATTGCTTGACGAATACGGCATCAAATGGGACACGTCTACCCCAGCCTACCCCCAGGGCAACGGGCAGGCCGAAGCTGCAAACAAGGCGATTTCATCTGGAATCAAGCGCCGACTTGAGTCTCGGCGGGGCAAATGGGCCGAGGAGCTGCCCAGGGTACTCTGGGGCTATTGCACCACACCTCGGCGATCCACTGGTCGCACTCCCTTCTCCTTGGCATTCGGAATGGAGGCTGTTATCCCCATCCAAGTCGGGCTCCTTACCATCCGAACTGAAAACTTTGACGAATCCGTCAACAATTCCAACATCGCTGCCGATCTTGACCTAGCCGAAGAGGAGCGTGACAATGCCCGGATCAAGCTGGCTTCATACCAACAAGAGGTTGCCAAGGGCTATAACCGAAGCGTCCGACTCCGGTCTTTCAAGCCAGATGATCTCGTTTGGAAAAAGGTGGTGGAAAAGTCCAAGAAGCGGAAACTCATGCCCAACTGGGAGGGCCCCTACCGAGTCCTCAAGCATCTCAGTTCAGGGAACTACAAGCTGGAAAAATTGGATGGCTCGCCCATCGCTAAGTCATGGAACGCCAACAACCTCAAGAAGTTCTATGGCTAAGCGTTCTGCTTCCGAAGTTCTCTTCCTTGTTCACTTGTATTTCTTTTCCTTGCACTGTTAAAGGCAGTACGACTATGTAATGGCAATCTTCCACTACGTTTGAATGAAATTCTCTATTTTCTTGCGTTTTACTTATGCTCTCTCTTTATGCTGTCTTGCTTAACCACACTCGGTCCCTCCTCACCGGACCGTTTTACGCCGACTTCAGAGATATTGTCCTCCTATAGGTGATACCCTTGGACAATATTCTCACCAAGTCAACCCGGCCCTTTCAGTCGTTCGGACTTTTGGTCACACGCTTTAAGGACACTCGGTTTCATTCCGAGCCCCTTATTCCGACTCACTCAAAGTCCATGGCTGCTTGGGCTCGATGCGTGCCGAACCTATGGCCGAAGCCATATCCTTTCGCGACGCAGCCAAAGGCCCCGAATTATACCTCCATGTCGCGGTCCCACTCGCTCCATACAACCGTCCTCACCGACTCCTACGGTCGTGTTCTCCCAACCCTCCCCGATTTCGCTCGGTACAGGGGCCCCGGTTTTCACCCCATTTCCCTGACCTCTAATTTGCTTCGGTTCACGCTTCCACACGCTCTCCCGTGTCCCGTGCAACATTGCTTTGGAAGCATAACCGAAGCAGGGGCATCAATACAACATGGCAATAATATTAGCAAGCATAACAGTTCATGGGGGAGAAACAATCATTGAAAATAAAAGTTTAAGTGTGCAGCTTCAAATTGAAATTCTAACAAGTTTTTACACACCCTGGAACGGCAAACTCCATATGTCCGGAGCCGTCCAGCCCAAAAACAAGTTAGTTAAAAAAGAAAAAGAAAGCCTCAGGAAGATAAGCCTAAAGGCAAGCCTAAGCATCTTCAGTGGGAGCAGAGAGATCAGGCTCAGCTCGACTATCCAAGGCTTGTTGCTCCCCAGGAGTCTTCTCCAACTCGTCCTCCTCCTCGGGCAGCACCAGTTCCTCGGGAGGCGGCTGAGGCAGGGCTCGGTGCTCAGAATCCTCAGGAAGTTTAAGCTTGCGCAGCAGGGCCTCGTGTCCGAAGCGAAGCCCGTCCAGAAAACGTTCTCGGTGCAATTCAGCTTCAATCTCCCGGACTTGCTTCTTGTATTCGACGCCAGCTGCATCCCAGCCCTCGCCGTAGCCCTTATCCCTCGCCGCCTCAACCTCCCGAGCTCGGGTCACCCTCAAAGTCTCGGCATCTTCCTCGGCCTTTTTAGCCCGATCCTCGGCGAGCGCTCTCTCCGTGTCACTCCTCTGGAAATCTGACAGATAAAGGTCGCACGTCTCCCGGGCCACCTTGAGGTCATCATCCCTCTGGGCAAGGGCCTTCTTCAGCTCTTCTATTTCAAGCCCTTGGGCTCTGCTTCGGTCATTTATGGCCAAAGCCCGAGCCCCCGCCTGTCGATTAACAAAAAGAGTAAAGTAAGCGCAGAACACTGCTAAAGCATAATAAACGAGCGAAAGAAGATTGACTTACCGCCAGGAGTGCCTGTGCAATTTCACCGGTCAGATCCTCTGTCCGGCCACTAATAGCTTTGGCGTCTCGGGGAAGGACAGAGGAGCGCAGCAGCCCGAACGCCGTGCCGATGTTACTAACGGCACTATCAGCGTGGGTAATAAGGCGCTCGGAGTAGTGGCGAACTTCCGGGGCCCAGGGCATGTCTCTGGCAGTAGCCCGGGCATCGGAGTCAGTTGCTGCACCGTCGGTGTCCCCCTCCTCGTCTTCCTCCCCGATGACAATGGGATCTTTGTCCCTTGCCTGGGTCTCCTCCTCGGCAGCCTCGTGGCGAGCCCTCTTTTCCGGACGCTCCTCCGGAGACGCAAGGGTGACGCTAGAAGGCCCAGCTCCTGAAGTGCCCCTCGGCTCGCTTGCGCCTCTCCCGGCAGGCCTCCGGTGCCGAAGGTTAAGAACCTCCCTTCCGCGGCCACTCATGTCGTCGCTGAGCCCGGTCCTCTCTGGCGTCTCCCGGTCGAGTTCTTCCCGAATCACTCCCCGAGGTCCGGAGCTGCTCCCCTCGGCGTCCTCGGCTCTGGCCGCCCCTCTTCCCCTGCCTTCCCCTCTCCCTCGGCCTCTACCGCGCCCTCTTCCCGCCCTCGGTACGCCTTGCTGCCTCGGTTTCTTCTTTAGGAAACCGGTGTAGGAGGCGACGTAGCCGAGCAGATCGGGTGCGTACCGATTCACAAGAGGGATCGCGAAGGCAGCTGTGATCCGGGATTGAACAGCTCTTTCCCGAAGTCCTGCAACAACGCCTTCAGCTGCAAAAAGGGGACACCAAACAAAGACAAGTCAGTACAACAATCGAGACACAATTTACGCATCAATAAGACGTGCCGAGAGGGAATGCCAACTAACCAGGAGCTCCGTTTTCAAATTGAACCGTGGTCGTAGTGTCCGATCGCTCCCCGGGACCGAACATGAAGTTTCCAGTCACCGACACGTAAAGGCCCGCCCACTCCTCGGAGTCGGGCAGGTGGTCTATTAGGAAGGTGTCATAACCGGAGCGGCATGACAGATAGTATCGTTGATGCTCACGGTTGACACCGAGCAGATAAACCCCAAAGAGTTCCTCTAGCCCGAAGGTCAGGTTGTACTGTCTCCTAAGCTCCACGATGCTCATAACTATCCTATATGAATTTACCGTGAGTTGGGAGGAGGTGAGGGTTAAGGTTCGGAGAACCCTTCGGATGAACTGATGGAGCGGAAATCTGACCCCACCTTCGGTTATGGCCATCAGCGGAAAGATCAGTGCCCCTTCTCGGTGAGGCAGATCCCTCGGATCGGTGTTCGGGAGCAGCCGTACCTCAACGTCCTGAGGCACGCTGTAGACTCGTTTAAATTCCGCGTAGGTGGCCCTCGACCCATCAAAGTATTGGTTCACATAGGGGCACGGCCTCATCGGCCTTCTTCGCCCCCGAACCTCCTCTGGGGCGTCGGCGAATGGTCCCGGCCCATGATCCGAGGTGTTGGGCTCTGTCATACTCGCGTCAAAGGTTGTTCTCTGCCGTGGGGCTCTAGGAGGATGCGACGGCTCAATGAAATCCAAGGGTGTTCGGCGTGAGGCCCGGGAGCGGATTTCCGCGAAAATTTCCTCGAATTCAGCAGAAGAAGCGGAGTTAGTGGAACTGCCCGAGGAGATCTCAATGACCATTCGCCCCTACCTAACAAAGAAAAATGCGAAGGAAAACCCGTTAGCTATGTGCTCAGGGAAGAAGCAAGAAGATCTAGTGCTCGGGACAATGGTCATTACTCCTCGGAATCTATAGGTCACGGTTGAGTTCAGGGCATCCTCTTCGGGAGGACTCCCCCCTCTCTCCAGGTCCAAACTCTGGATCTATGGGATGAAGATGGGCCTCGGGAAGAATCTGGGCCTCGGGAAGAATGTCTGCCTCGGTCGCAGCAAGAGCGGCCCTGGAGATTCCCAGCGCCGCCGTGAACCAGAGGCGGCGGGCGATGTTTCGATTTTGACCCGCGCCAAAGACGATCAAAAACTCGACAAAAATGATCTAGAAATGAAAGTTGGGGCAAGGAGATCAACATACCTCAAGCTTGCGTGACAATCTGCTACCAAAGCTTTCGCGATCGTGTTTGGATGGCGGAGGAAGACGGCGGCAATAGTTCAACTTCAGAGCAGGGGCGAGAATGGCCGTTTTCTCTCTCTCTTCGTTATTTATACCAGAGCGGGCGAAGCGATGCGCGGGAAACGAAGCGCCGTGCATCGGCTCCCTCGATCGTTGACGCGTGTCCTAATCGAACGGTCATCTTTGATGGGGCTCAGTACCGAGGCGAGAGCGCCGTATAGCCGGGCCATTGATTTTTTGACACGTGGCACCAAGGCGACGTTTCGTACCAATCAGTTGATGTAGCACGTGCCGCTGCAGCTTTTTCGATTCCGTCGTTTCGCCTAACTCGACACGTGGATTTTTCTGACAAATGACTGAAGCGGGGGCTACCGAGGAACCTTCACTCTTCGATGAGTCGCCTCTAGGGAGATTGGGGATATGACGCTCCGCGCGGGGATCAAGACCCTGGAGCAGAAGTATGAAACTCCAGGGGCTTGAGGGGCTATTGTAGTGGCCTCGGTTAACATATCGGTGACCAAGTGCCGCGCATGAGCCAATGTGTTCTCTTCACCGGCTGAATGACCGAAGAGTGCTACGACCCTTAGTCCGAGGTTTGGTGCTGCCTCGGGGAAGATGCTTCGGTTTGAGGGTCGTTCGAGATATTGGATAGAGGCGGTCGTGGTGGATGGGGCCCTTGTCAGATTCGTGGTAACGGCAATCATTTGGATCAGGTCATGCGCTCCGTAACCGTTTTATTCCCTACGTCATGAATGACGACGCCCGAAGCGGTTACCAGAGCGTGATCTCTACGCGTTGGCTTGGAGCCCAAGAAAACCTAGGTCTATAAATACAAAGGGATACTCATCGTGAGAGGTACGCCATTTTCCACCCTAACCCTAGACCTGACTCACCTTCCTTACATCTAACTTGATCGTCGGAGGGTCACTGGGCAGTCATCGCCCTAGTGACTTGTTGCAGGTCCTTTGGTGGAGGAGGAAGGAGCCTAACCAGAGGTGCTGTCTAGGTCCCAATAATCCGAACCCCCACAGAAACCTAAAGCTATAAACCCAACTTAACTCCAAACCCAATATTTTGTTTCCCTCAACGAAAGACCATGGCTAGACACTTGATCCAAAACTAATAACTTCACCTTCCAATAATCAACTACATACTTGTTCCCAATATATTGAGCACATCCAGAGCCATTGTCATTCATTGACATGGCATCCACAAACCCATGGTAAGAACCATATACGGCCAAAACCCCACTAATGACAACATTTAAAATGGAACTCATACCAAAGTCATCATTCACAGCACACACAAACTACACGGCACATACATCTTTCAAACGCACCATAGCCTCACCAAAGCCTCACAAAAGGACAACCTCCAAACCCAATAATTTAACTCAACACTTGTGCAGCAGTGCCCAATCCATGGGCCGAACGCTTTGTGAAATGGTAGATCAAAAGAACAAGAGAGATGAAGTGAAATATTACCTCGAAAGAATCCAAAGATAATCTCCTCTCTACTACGGCTGCTGCTCTTCTCGAAAGTCGGATGCTTCTTAAAACCAACCCTAATGAACTGGTGAAATAATATGCCCAAGATAAAGTCTATCAAACTACCCGCTAATTATCCACGTTCTCCCCTAAGTTCTCTCCTAAATAATAGGTAACCACTTAATAAAAGTATCTAAATACGGTACAACACTAAACACTAAAACTATTTAAACTTTTACCCCAAAACTTATAATAATGCCAATAACAGTTTACCATGTGGAGAGAGAAATATCAATTAGGATCCAAACAATAAAATTCTTTTTTTTTATTACAGAAATATAATTATTTGGAATAAGAAAAGACGGGGTGTAACACAAAAGGTCAATGCTCAATCAAAGACAAATAAAGGGTTTGCAGTTGATGATAAACCCTTGTGGAATCATGTAAATATTAGTGTGGCTGCGAGTGGAGGTAGAAATAGAATTTGGTCTTGCAATTACTGCAGCAAGGTAGTAACCGGTTCATACACCAAAGTCAAGGGTCATCTATTGAAGATTCCTAGCTCTGGTGTGGAGGATTGCAAAATTATTTCAGATGCAGTATTTGATGCAATGAAGAGGGAACATGCACAAGCTGAAACTAGAAAGGCCCAACAAGAATTGAATGCCGAAAACAAAGCAACATATGTCTCTCTACCCGAAGGATCTAACCTTGCCCATCGAAAGAAACACAAGGGGATGGCTCCACAAGGTCCTTTACCTGATGCATTTAATGCTACTCAGAGAGATGTTGCGGATAAAGAAGCTGCACGAATGTTTTTTGCAAATGGGTTACCATTTAACTTTGCTAGGTCTCCGTACTTCAGGAAATATTCTCTCACTCCTGCAAATAGTAAACTAGCTGGTTATCGTCCCCCTACATATGATAGGCTTCGAACAGCTCTGTTATCACAAGAAAAAGAGCTTGTCAACAAACTACTCCAACCATTCAAAGATACATGGAGAAAAAAAGGAGTTTCGGTGTGCTCAGATGGGTGGTCCGATACACAACGTAAACCGCTCATTATGGCAGCATCAGTAGGGGGAACAATGTCTATTAAAGCCATTGATTTGAGCGGAAACACAAAGGATGCAGTGTATGTTGGAAGTTTGTTCATGGAAGCAATCAAACAAATAGGAGAAGAACACGTGGTTCAAATAGTGACTGATAATGCAACGAATTACAAGGCAGCTGGCTTGAGCATTGAAACCAAATTTCCACATATATTCTGGACTCCTTGTGTGGTGCATAGTCTGAATTTGGCCTTGAAGAGCATATGCGATCTAGGAGCAAAATCACCACACTATGCCCAATGTAAGTGGATCGTAGACATGGTTTCGAAAGTTAATGATATTCGTAACTTTGTTCTTAACCATAGCATGGCAAATTATATTTTCAATCAATACTCAGATTTGAAACTATTGAGTGTGGCTGAAACTAGGTTTGCCTCTAGCATTATAATGGCCAAGAGGATAGTGGCAGTTAGGAGTTCTCTTGAAAAAATGGTTATGGATGCAAATTGGAAAGTATATAGGGCTGGTGGAACCACTGTGGCTGAAAACAAAGCTCGAGGTGTGAAAAAATACATTGTTGATGAGGATGATGATTTTTGGTATAACTTGGAATATCTTTTGAAATTCACGGAACCGATCATTGATATGTTAAGGAAAGCTGACATGGACACTCCTGTTTTGCATCTAATATATGACATGTGGGATTCGATGATTGAAAATGTGAAAAATATCATATTTGAACATGAGCATGAAGACATACTTGTTGGCCATCACCCTTTTTTTTGATATAATTCAATAAATTTTGGAGAGTAGATGGAACAAGAGAAACACTCCTTTGCATTGTATGGCTCACTCATTAGTCCCAAAATACTATTCGGAAGCTTGGTTGCAAAGTGGAAAAGGAGTTCCTCGGGTATCACCACATGAGGATCGAGAGGTCTCATTAATGAGAGCTCAATGCTTTAATCGGTTATTTCCTGATACTAACGATTTGTGCCAAGTTTACTTGGAATTTGGAGCCTATTCTAGTGGGTCTGGGTATTTTGAACAAGCTCATGTAATTGATGCAAGAAGATATGAGGAGCCCATTTCATGGTGGGCCAATCATGGGGCTTCAACACCACTCCTACAAGCCTTGGCATTTAAGCTACTTTCGCAGCCAGCTTCTTCCTCTTGTTGTGAGAGGAATTGAAGTACATATTCCTTGATTCATAACATCAAAAGAAACCGACTACTAACCACCAGAGCTGAAGATCCAATGTTTGTTCATTATAATTTGCACTTGTTGTCAAGGAAAACCAAGGAGTACATGGACGGACCTTCAAAGTTTTGGGACATAAGTAAGTAAGTTTATTTGTATTATAATTCACAGTAGGAAGTCCAGCAGGATAGTAATGTTTACTGTATTAAGAAATTTATGCTTTAACCTTTATGTTTTTCAGGTGGCGATCAATTTGACATTGAAGGAGGTGATGTAACGCAGCTTGTGGAGCTTTCTCTTGACGAACCAGTGCTGGAAGGAGTGAGATTTGACGAGGATGATGATGTTGAGGTCCTTGATTGTGGGGGGGAACAAGAACAAAGTGAGTAGAAGGTGTCAACCATGATTTCTTTTTGCAATTAGACTACAAGTCTACTGGATGATAGCTTAAAAGCACTAGTCTTTTGACTCTTTTGTTAATAACTTAATATCCAACTTGGAATGACTTATTTTGCTTGTAAATTTGTAATATAATTCTTGGTCAAATGCTAGATGCAAGGTTGTATCTTGCGTATTTTGGATGGTTTCATAACCAAACTAGTTTATGGCTTTATGTATCTAAACTATGTGCCTTTTGCTATGTTATGTTAATCTAAATCTCATTTTGGTATGGACTATGGAGAAATAGAAATGATATACAGTAGATTCTAAAAACTGTAGGATCAAGTATCAACATGCTATCAAATGTAAAGAAAGGTGATGAAGTGTGCCATGGTGTGATCATGTGGATAGGAAACCAGTGAATCGGGTAAATCTATGTCTTCATTACCTAATTGAACTTTGTAAAAAACTCAATATTTCTAAGTAGTAAGGACTTACTTGTCTGTAACAGAACCGATTGGTGGACTCGAAGACTCCTTAGAGCTTGAACGTAGTTACCAATTACAAGGTATGCTGTCTGTCCCAATTTCTTAGTCCGTATGCTTAGCAAACTTATGAGTTATGACGATAACTTATGTTTTTATTGTTATGAATATGATGACATGATAATTTTATGCTCAATTTTTTTTTGGCGTGTAGAAGTTACGGGTTTCTTTAAGTATAAAAATATAACAAAAATATTTAGGAAATTAGGTGCCGTATCCCCGTATCCATGTCCAAATTCGGACACGTATCCACGAATCCTCTTTTTTCAGGATTGAGGTACTCGACCCTTAGATATGCACCCGTATCCAATTCACGTACCCATGTCCGTGTAACGTAGATGGCAACAAAGTTGTCGGGGAATGTTGGATATCGGCTAAAAAATTGCTGGGTAACGGCAACGAAGTTGTCGGATAATGTTGGGTATCGGCTAAAAAGTTACTGGCTGACGACAACCAAATTGTCGGATAACGCTGGGTATCAGCCAAAAAGTTGTAACGCCCCGATTTTCCAAGAAATTTCGGGCGCGTTATTTTTAAAATATGCTAAATTTTACAAACTTCTAGGCCCCAATTTATCCTTATACAAAAATTACAATTTCAAAATAATAAGAAAATTTATGTACATTTATTTAACAAAAGCAACTCCAAATCGACTCTAGTTTTGGCACGAATTCCAAGCAACGTTGGCCCAAACTCCGTTCTAGGGATCCCACCTATATCAACTGCTCCACTGTGGAATCCTGCACACTCTGGCAAATTGAACGCCGAAACAAACGATTTGCCAGGATACAAACGCATCCTGAGTGATAATTCACAAAGTAGAAATCCTAAAACCCAATACCATAATATGCAGATCAAGAATATAATAATTCATAATACACAGAAGGTACAGAATAATAACACATCATCTTTTTCTTTACTACCCATCATCTTATATGTAATCTAAGGATTCTCTCCACGAGATCATTTCCTCCCACATCCATTAACTACAACCATCTCATGGGTCCACCCTTCCTCTTACTTATTCTGTACCAGGGTCCGAGGTGAGCGTACCTAAGTTATATACCGAGCATGTTCTCACTTAAGACCATAATAGGAGGATCGAGTCATCTCATGACGCATCGTACATTAGGGTCGGACATCCACTACCCCACGCTAACTATAACCGTCTCATGAGACCCATTCTCTTTCCCAAGAGAAACTTCCCATGACGTAACATACATTAACGTCACAACATTTCTCAACACTGGGCCCCATTGGTTACCCTTGCCATCGCCATGGCTCAAAACACAATCCACAACTCACACTTTCAACACTTTACCATTTTCCATTTACTTATCATCGTCTACATGATTCACTATTCGTAACCACCCCGTGAACCTATTTGTCCAATCTACAACCACAATAACATATCACACGGTTCAACATTTCAACGAAAAGTACTAACATGCTAACAACACAAAACCATGCGATAAATTTTATTATGCGAGAAAATTTATCTTGTCATAGAATTAATCATGCGAGTAACAAAATAAATATTCAGTCAAACAATTAATTACTACACTTAAAATTAAGTCTATTTCTCTCGTTTAGAAATTTTATAAAACATTTCTACTATTTAAACATTATCTTTAACTCTCATATTATTCATAGATATTACAAACTAATTTTTATTGGAAATACTTATTGCTAAATTTAGCATTTACTAACTATATTAAATATTAACATGAGATTTTCATAACAACAAAATTATGCGAGGCTATTCTAGTCAATATTTATTAGGGTTAAAGATTAGCTAATATATAATCTAAAATATTTCTTGTTTACAATCTAAATAAATTTTGACTAGTAAAATATTCTTGTTAATATTTCATAAACATTTATCTACCCCAATAATTTATTAAGCACGTAAACGTTCACTCAAATACAAATCAACAATGTATCATCACTAGTAATTTCACAATCAAACACTTGTTAAACGATCATAAATTTTCACAAGGTATAATGCTAATCATTCCAGCACAACCAGACTAAATTTTAATATACATAGGACTAAAAATAAATTGACAATTTAACAGCAGGTTATCATCTTCAATAAACTTTAAATCTAAGTCCTAACTCCATTAAAACGCAAATTAAGGTTTCGGGTTTCCAGAAAACTACCTCAAATGCGATTCTAAATCCGGATAAGTATTGAATGGTGTCCATAGATCACCGTGGTGGTTCCGAAATCTCGAGGTGGCGTCCGGCAATACTTCGTCGAGGCCTGCGGTGCAGCATACACCGAAACAATTTGCGTGTGCACACACCCACGGCTGAAATGGCGGGTCACAAAAGGCGGGGTGGTGGTGGGTACGGGCCGAAGGGGGTGGAGGAGTTCGATGGTGGGGAGAGGAGGTGGCTGCCGGAGTGGGTTAACCAAATGATGGTGGGGGACCGAAAGGTGGCTCGGTGGTGACGAGCCGGAAGAGTTGTCCGAAAGTGGAGGTGCTGCGGGGTTGGCTATCCTCTCTCTTTATTTTTTTTCCTACTAATTTACAGTGGTGATGACGTTAAAATTTTTGAATCTCTTCGGAGTGAGGGAGGGTTTTATTGGAGAGAGGGGAGAGATGGAATGTGGACGTGGGTGCAAGAAAGGAGGGAGGTGATGACTGATGGCTGCTAAAATTAAGGAGTAGAGAAGTAGAGGTGGTTCGGCATTGGGAACAAGGGGAGAGAGAGAGAGAGAGAGAGAGAGAGAGAGAGAGAGAGAGAGAGAGATGAGGGAGTGAGGGAACATGGTTCCTAAAATTTTGGGATGGGTACGTAGTGTTAGGTTTGGGTAGGGAAAAGAATTATTTACATGTATGTGTATGTATAGGGCCCTTCTAATGCGGGCGTCCGCATTTAAGTAAGTTGCGGACTTTGCCTTTCCCGATCGAATTTCGATGATCCGAGCCGCTCAATGTGTTCAGAACATGATCTTATGGGTACTCGCGAGAAATCAGCAAAACAAAAGACCGGGAAGGGCTTCATCTGAGCAGTTTTTGTTTATTTTTTATTGAACGGTTCAAATAAAAACTGCTCAAATCAAGCTCTTTCCGGTCATTTTTTTTTCCGATTTCTTGCGGGTACTCTTAAAATCACGTTCTGAACACATTGAGTGGCTCGGATCATCGAAATTCAATTGGGAAAGGGGAGAAATGGTGTGGTCCGCAACTTGCTTGAATGCGGGCATCCGCATTAGAAGGGCCATGTGTGTATGTATATATGTTGAATAAAAAGTAGTTACTGATTTTTATGAAATTTAAATAAGTAATGAAACTAATTATAGAATAAATAATCAAGTAAACTTGTTAGTTTAATTAATTAACAATATTTAAAAAAAAAAAAAAAATAGGGCCAAAATTAGGGTCGTTACAAAAGTTGCTGGGTATCAGCGACCAACTTGTCGGGTAACGCTGGGAAATGTTGGGTAACGGCAACTAAGCTGTCGGGTAACGCCGGGTATCGGCTCAAACAAGTTGCAGGGTAACGGTAACCAAGCTGTCGGGTATCGGCTCTAACAAGTTGATTGGTAACAACAACCAAGCTGTCGGGTAACGCTTGGTACCGACTAAAAAGTTGTTGGGTAATGGCAGCAAAGTTGTCGGCTAATGCTGGGTATCGGCTAAAAAGTTGCCGGGTGACGGCAACCAAATTGTTGGATGACGCTGGGTATCGGCTAAAAAGTTGCTGGGTAACGGCAACCAAGTTGCTGGGTAACGACTATAAATTTGCCGGGTACCGACTAAAAAGTAGCTTTTTGCCGGGCAAATCAATGCCAAATGACAATAAAATAATATTTGCCATAAAGACTTGAAGTGCGAGTAGGTCCAAAAAAATCCATGTGTAATAATTGCAATGGCCTTGTAGTAGAAACAACATTTTGAGATTTAAAAGAAACCTTTGTTTGTTTGCCTTGTTGACATGCATCACAAAGTTTGTCCTTTTCAAATTTGATTTTAGGAAGTCCTTTGACTAAATCTTTTCTCGAAAGTTTTGCAATAGCATCCATGCTAGCATGTCCAAGGCGTCTATACCAAAGCCAACTATTATCACTTATAGCCGAAAAACATTTTGCTTCAATGTTAATCAAATTATTTAACTTGAACACATACACATTGTCAAGTTTTTGTCCAATGAAAAGTGTCTTGTTGCTATTGATATTTTCAATGATACACTTTAATTTCTCAAAAACGACATGATTTCGGTGGTGTTCCGGTTTCTCGGAAAAGGAACTTTTAGAAAAAGAAGGTAATTTCAAGTCCAAAAATCATGCGTTTACACAAATAATTTTCCTACCAATATGGATCTTGTTTGATAAATCTCATTGAAATCTTTTATACGGTGCAAAAAAAATTGAAAAATTATTTTTCATTTTCATTATATTTGAGTTTGAAATTTGAAAAAAAAGTACTTTTTTAAAAAGAAGGTAAAGTGGAACACCCTCTTCTTCTATCACATAATTGACTTATGCTAAGAAGATTGTGCTTCAAACCATCTACAAGTAAAACATCTTCAATAGTAGGAGACTCACCAATATTACCTATGCCGATGACTTTACCTTTTCCATTGTCACCAAAAGTGACATTTCCTCCATCTTTTGATGTAAGTGATTTGAATGCCATCCTATCTCCGGTCATATGTCTAGAACACCCACTATCAAGAAACCATATGCCTTCTTTCCAAGTACTTTTAAAGCACACCTACAAGTATCAAGTCTTGACTTTTGGTACCCACATCATTTTGGGTCCTTGAGGGTTAGTATTGACATGGTTCTTAGGAACCCAAGTTTTCCTACCATTTGAAAAAAATTTCATAGGACAATTCGGAGAAATGTGACCAATCTTTCTACAAAAATGACAAGTGAGCTTAGGATTTTAGTTGGAGGAAGATCTTTGTCAAAATGATTTTTGTGTTGAGTGGGATTATACCCAATTCCGGCTTTGTGAAAAGAAGCCATTTGTTTTCCAAGAAGAATATCTAATCCATCCTTACCTTTGGTAAGTTTAGCAAGAGAGTTTGTCAAATCATCAACTTGCTTGACTAGAGATTCATCTTGAAGAATATTTTTCAAAACTTCCTTTTCCTTTTCCAAAGAGACTTTCAAAGATTTATTTTCTTCTTCCAATATATCTTTTCTTCAACTAAAACATTTATTTCTTTTGAAATTCTTTGGCCATTTTCTTTAGAGATTTGTTTTTTGAAACAACTTTTTCAAAATCAACTTTCAATTCTTTATAGGCAATAAGCAATTCATCAAAAGAATAGGATGAATCAAGATCTACCTTGTTTTCTTCGGCGGCCATGAAACACAAGTTAGCGACCTCTTGTTGCTCATCCTCCTCATCGGAGCTACTATTGTCGCTATTGTCCCATGCGGTCATCATAGCTTTCCTTTTGTCCTTCTTTGAATATTTCTTAGCTTATGGACATTCACTTTTGATGTGGCCGGGCTTCTTGCACTCATAGCAAATGATTGGATCCTTTTTGCTACTTTCTTCTTTGCCTCCATCCTTTCTTGGAAACCCTCTACCTGTAACGACCCTGATTTTTGGTCGTTAAAAATTTCGTTAAATATTTGAATTTTATTTTAATTTCCTTAATTTCCTTGTGATTTGTCAAAATTACGTTTTTGCCTTTCAAATTTCGTTTCTTGGCATTAAACCCTAATTGGCAAGCCTAGTTAGTTTCTAACCGACTTGTTGGAGAAACCGAGCTAGCAAGCCACCTATTCACTTTTATCTAACCGGAAATGGACTGTTTTGCCCCTCTTGAACCTTTTGAACATTTTGAACCCTAGACTAAGAATTTAATATTCTTTTTTCTTTTAATTATTTTGGTTTTAATCTTTGTCCATTGGACAATAAATGTTAGGAAAACTATTATCCATTGGATAATAGAACCCCAATTGTTTATATTAATTGTATACTTGGTCAAAGTACTAAGAATATTAAAAAGTAACTTTTTGATTACTTTAAAGTACCTTTTTGGATTATTTTAATATTTAATCTCCCTAGCAACTATTATCCATTGGATAATAAAAGTTAGGGTGGTTATTATCAATTGGATAAAAGAACTAGCCTTCCAACCAAGCACATGGGTTATTAATTTAGTATTTTCTTTTGACCCCATGTGTCAAGTACCCATTATTTTAATTGGAAAGTACTTAGTAGCCTTTAAAATCCTAAGATTTCCTAAAGTACCCTTTTACTTATTTTCTATTGGGGTTTTGATCTTTCTAGATCATTTGGTACATGTGTATCTAATATATTAGTACTAGGATGATTGTTTAATTAGCATTGTACACATGTGCCTAATTGTTAGTTATTAGGAAAATCTTAACCTTTTGATCCTATTGTACAAAAGTACCTTTTATTCTTTCTTGCATAGTTATATATGTATATATATAAGTACTTGAGAGAGAGAGAGAGAGAGAGAGAGAGAGAGAGAAAGAGAACCGAGAGAGAGAGAGAGGAGAGGTCGGAGAGAGGGAGGAGAGAGAGAGAGGGAGGAGAGAGGAAGGAAGGAAGAAGGAGAGTTAGTTGTACTCACCTTGATTTTTCTTTGTACTTCATATCTTGGTGTATCTTTCTTACTAGCTAAGTAACTAACTCTCCATTAACCTCCATAGTACTTATATGTTTGTTTAAACCAAAATCTTGTACAATATATCTTTCCCTTGAACAAAATCTCCAAGAATCAAATCCAAAGGACCAATATAGCCATGCAAGCCTAAGGTTAGGCCTTGATCTTTCGAGTTGGCATGACAAGTGTCAAAAGTTGAGGTAGAGAGAGAGAGAGAGGAGAGGGAGCCAAGCTTTGCCTATAAATAGAAGGCCATTCCAAGCATTTCAACTCACACCTCAAGCATTTGCTCTTCCTTCTGTCTAGAAACTATTCCTGGCAGCCTACTGTCCCTTCGGAAATCCTCATTTTTTTCCTGCTTAGAGTAGTTTTTAGAACCAACTTCCTTTGGGAAAGTTGTAGAGAACTTCGAAACCTTCAATTTAGACCCAAGAACCACCCCAATCGGTTAAGAAATGAAAAAGATATTGTCATCCGAAATTCAGTGAAAATCTAGGATTTTCATTTCCTGACAGCTTACTGTCACTTCCTTTATACCCATTTTTCTCCTACCTAAAGTCGTTTCTAGGATCAACTTCCTTCACAAAAGTTGTAGAGCGTTTCTAGAGCTTTGATTTCGACCCAAGAATGACTCTATTCGGCCAAAGATTGACCGAGTTACTGCCATCCGAAGTTCGGTCAAGATTTGGAGTATTCACCACCCGTAGGATTTTCCAACTTGCTTATTCGGCCCCGACTAGTTTCGGATCAAGGTAGGATACTCTTACCCTAACCCTATGTATATGTAAGATCTCGTTATCTTCCAAGTCAGTTATCTTTAATTACTTTCCATATCACATAATTGTATTTTGATCTTTACGACGGTTATGAGCATGCATAGATTGCTTGTGTTACTTGTGAGATGTTATAGAGTTGGATGACCTTGTTAGAATGATTCATGCTTACCTTTGTCCTACCACGGAGTCTTTGCATGTAATGAGACACGAGAATCGAGAAAGTAGAAACATGACACCTAGGGTGTGTTTGAGAAGGTTGAAATGTTTTGAAAACCGCAATGTGGCCGGACTTGCCCATTGTGTGAGGTGTGTGTGTGTTCCAATGGGAAACCGGAGCAGCGGAACCATTGTGAGGGTGTGTGCCAATGGGAACCCGGAGCGGCGGAACCATTGTGCGTTCCCATGGGAACCCGGAGCAGCAGAACCATGGTGAGGTATAGCTTGGTTATCCGCGGAGAGGAGCCAATGCAATGTGTGCCAATGGGAACCCGGTGCGGCGGAACCATTGTGAGGATACTCGGGAACCCGGAGCGGCGGAACCGAGGTTGGGTGTGTATGGCTTGGTTATCCGCGGTTCGGAGCCATTGCTAAAGATTTTTGAAAGGCTTGGTTATCCGCGGTACGGAGCCAATGCAAATGTGTGTGTTAAACTGATGATATTTTGAAAGGTTGTTTTGTAAGTGAAAAATGGAGACACGGTCTACGATGAGTCGCGTAGGAGAAACTCTGAAACCTTGGACACCAACGATAGATGATTAACGAATTTGAATATGTGATTGATAGTTGTAAGGTTGGTGGGTAAGAATTTCCTATTGAGCGTTGTAGCTCACGGTGTTGCCTTGTGGTGACCCTGGCATATTATATGGGTGGCGATGCCGATATAATGTGTCAGATCTGATAGATGAACAGGGCGAGATCTTCACCTTGGAGGCGTTCGGAGCCGAGGAGTTGGCTAGGATGGAGAAGCAAGAGAAGCTGTAGATAGGAAACCCTAAATATCCCTCTCTTTTGTAATATTGAATTCCTGTGGAAGTTTTGTTGTAATAAGAGCCAGACTCTGTTTTGAAATTTCAATAAAATGTTTTATTTAACGTACCCAAAATTCGGGGCGTTACACTACCTTTGCGAGATGCTCTATTTTTGAGGAGTTTCTTGAATGTCTTTGTGATGAGAGCCATTTCATCGTCCTCGCTTACATCACTTGAGTCATCTTTGATTTTGGACTTGTGTGAGGTGCTTTTGAGAGCAAGGTTTTTGACTTTCTTGTCTTTGTCATCTTTGAGGTTGATATGGATTTCTTCGGTCATGAGAGATCCCATGAGTTGATCCATTGTATATTTTGAGAAGTCTTTGGATTGAAGGATGATTGAAGTGGTAGTATCCCACTTTGATGGCATGGAGCGGAGCACCTTCCTCGTCATCTCGGATTGACTATAAGTCTTGCCAAGAGCTTTCAAACCGTTAGTAATGCTAGCAAATCTAGCAAACATTTGAGAAATGGACTCTTCCGATTTCATTTTAAAAAGCTCATAACTATGCACAAGAATATCGATTTTAGGCTCCTTAACTTGACTATCTCCTTTATAAGCCATTTTCAATTTATCCCATATTTCTTTAGCGGTTTCACATGCGGATACACAATCATATTTATTTGGAGTAATGGCACAAAAAAGAAGATTCATAGCTCTAAAGTTTTTTTCAATATTACTCTTTTCTATGTTGGACCATTCATCTTCTTGCTTAGGAATAGTTTCTTCTCCGGATTTCTTAGTAGGAATGATTGGACAATTTGCAACAATTTTCCATAAATCATAATCGGTGGATTGGATAAAGATTTGCATATGATTTTTTCAATAACCATAGTTTGAACCCGTGAACAAGGGAGGCCTATTTGAGGATTGACCCTCGATGCAAGATACGCTGCTAGTGGTTGCCATGGATCTTAACTCTTAGACGGTCAAGTCTATAAACAAGAGCCGAGGCTTTGATACCAATTGTTACCCAAAAAGACAACCTACAGGGGGGGTGAATAGGGTTGTAAAAGAAATTACCAATTTAAAAATTATTCTCTAACAATATATTCAAGATAATATGAGCAAGTAAACGAGAGAGTTAGAGAGATAGAACCCAATTATAGTGGTTCGGCCCGGATTTACCCGTCTAATATTATTTTGACAGGTAAAATAACTTTGCAGTTGCCCGAGTGGTCTCGATAGCAACGTGCCTTGACACATGGCGGCCACGGATTCCCCATGGGAGGGAGA
>BPLS01029776.1:0-17374 GCA_019656275.1 Rhododendron kiyosumense | reverse complement strand
GTTAGCTGCTTCATTAGTGGTCTCAAGGATGAAATCCAACCAGGAGTGTTAATGTTTAGACCAATTTCTATCACCCAAGCAATAGGTTTGGCCAAATTACAAGAAACCAATATTGAAGCAATTACCACGAAAACTAGGTTGGGAATCAAATCAGAGGGGAATCCTTCCCTTGTAAATAGATCATCCATGATTAATGGAGGCAGTGGAGGTTTTGTGAGGAAGGAGTTTTCTAAAGAGTTGGAGGAAAAGAGGGCAAAAGGGTTATGCTTTAAGTGCAGTGAGAAGTATACTAAGGGGCACGTGTGTAAAAAGAAGCAACTGTTTGTGCTGGAAGGAGAAGAAGATGAGCAAATACCAACACCAATTCTTGAAGACGACATAGAGGAAGGAGAGGAGCAGTTCACCGGAGAAGAACCTCAGATTTCTTTAAATGCTCTAACTGGTTCAATCTCCTACAGAACCATGAGGGTCAGAGGAAATGTTAAGAAAAAGCTTATTATAATCTTGATAGATTTGGGAAGTACTCATAACTTTTTAAATCCAGAAGTGGTTAAGAGGGCTAACATAAACACTGAGGACACTGATTCATTACCAGTGTCAGTAGATGATGGTACATGGATGCAGAGCACAGCCATGTGCAAGAACTTCCAATGGGAAATGCAAGGGACCAAATTTCAGGCTGACTTGAGGATTTTGCAGTTAAAAGGATGTGATATGGTCTTAGGCATTCAGTGGTTGGCAACTTTAGGGCCAGTCAAATGGGATTTTACGAATCTCAGCATGGAATTTCACCTCAATGGCAGAAAGCATGTACTAAGGGGAGGCAAGATTGATGAGCTGAAGATTGTGGGTTCAGGGAAGATGCACAAGTTGTTACCAGAAACAACCTCAGGGGGCTGTAGCTCAAATTTGTCTGTTGCAAGCTGACTGCGTTCCAAGGGAAGAGGACACTCCACAAGACTTGGGAGTTTTACTTTCAGAATTTGCAGATGTTTTCCAGGAGCCAAAGAAACTCCCACCCCTAGGTCACATGACCACTGCATCCCTCTCAAGCCAGGAACTGAACCAACAAATGTGAGGCCTTACAGGTATCCCTACTTCCAAAAAACTAAGATTGAGAAACAAGTAAAGGAAATGCTTAATTCTGGAATAATAAGGCCTAGTGTTAGTCCATACTCTTCACCACTTCTTTTGGTTAAGAAAAAAGATGGCACTTGGAGGATGTGTGTGGATTACAGGGCACTTAATAATGCCACAGTTAAGGATAAATTCCCCATACCAGTCATAGATGAGCTTTTGGATGAATTATGTGGGGCAAAGTTCTTCTCTAAGTTAGATCTCAGGTCAGGTTACCACCAAATAAGGGTTCACTCTTCTGACATTGACAAAACTGCATTTAGAACTCATGATGGTCATTATGAATTCTTAGTAATGCCTTTTGGGCTTACTAATGCCCCTTCTACTTTTCAAAGCCTAATGAATGAAGTCTTTAGGCCTTACTTGAGGAAATTCATTTTGGTATTCTTTGATGATATCTTAGTATATAGCCAGTCTTGGGAGACTCACTCGCAACACTTACAGCTTGCTTTGCAGCTAATTAGACAACATCAATTGTTTGCTAAGATAACTAAATGTGTGTTTGGCAAGTCAGAGGTGGAATATCTTGGACACTTGGTGTCAGCCAAGGGTGTTTCAGCTGAACCAACTAAGCTTCAAACCATAAACTCCTGGCCAGAACCAACTAATATCAAAGAGCTGAGAGGATTTCTGGGAATCACTGGTTCTTATAGGAGGTTCATTCAGAATTACAGTAGAATATGTTCTCCACTTCACTCTTTGCTCAAGAAAGACTCTTTTGTATGGACTCCTGCAGCCACCACAGCTTTCCTTCAACTTGAAACTGCAATGACTTCCACTCCAGTACTAGCCCTACCCAACTATAGCAAGGCCTTTGTTGTAGAGTCGGATGCCTCTGGAACAGGACTGGGTGCTGTACTCATGCAAGATGGGCATCCTATCACTTATTGGAGTAAGGGGATTTCAACAAGAGACCAAGCTCTTTCTACTTATGAGAAGGAATTGATGGCAGTGGAATTGGCAGTGTTGAAATGGAGGCATTATCAGTTGGGTAGTCATTTTCTTATTAGAACAGATCACCAAAGTCTTAAGTTATCTCTTAGAGCAGAGAGTGGGAACACCTTTTCAACAAAAATGGACAACCAAGCTATTGGGTTTTGATTATACTATAGTATACAAATGTGGCAAGGATAATCAGGCTACTGATGCCTTGTCCAGGAAAGGGGAGTTACTCAATTCTGCAGATCCAATAGCCATGATTCATGCATTATCTTGTGTTTCTACCAGTTGGTTGGATGAGGTAAAGCACAGTTGGGAGGCAAATGCTAACATCCAACAGTTGATTCTGGACCTTCAACAAGGTCAAGCTCATGCTGGTTATGCTTGGGCACATGACCTTCTGACATACCATGGCAGGCTAGTAGTAGGGGATTCTCCACTCAGAAGGCAACTCATTCAGGAATTCCACTCTTCATCCTTGGGAGGTCATTCAGGAATACACAAAACAACAAAGAGATTGCACAGGAATTTCTATTGGAAGGGACTCCAGCAGGATGTGGCACATTTTATTCTGAATGTGATACATCTCAGAGGTACAAAAGTGAAAATGTGAAGTACCCAGGATTATTGCAACTCCTCCCCATTCCTGACAAGATTTGGACCTACATTTCAATGGATTTTATTGATGGTTTACCAGCTTCTCAGGGCAAGACTGTGATTTTTGTGGTGGTGGACAGACTGACAAAATATGGACACTTCATGGCTCTACCACACCCTTATACAGCTAAAGATGTGGCCAAGGTATTCTTTGATCAAGTGTTTAAGTTGCATGGTCTTCCTTCTACCATTGTGTCAGATAGGGATGTTGTGTTTACTAGCCATTTCTGGCATGAACTTTTCACTTTACAAGGCTGTAAATTGTCTTAGCACTGCTTACCATCTGTTTGTCCACAAACAGATGGTCAAACTGAGATCCTGAACAAATGTTTGGAGAATTACCTTAGATGTATGACTAGGGACTGCCCTAGGCGGTGGGCTAAATGGCTCCCACTAGCTGAGTGGTGGTATAACACTACTTATCATTCAGCTACCAAGACCACTCCTTATTTTGCAGTTTATGGGCAAGAGCCTCCTGACCATACTTTTTGCATTTCCAAACCTTCTTCAGTGGCAGTGGTGGATAATTGGGTAACGGATATCATCAAACACTTAAGGGAGCATTTATCTCAAGCACAACATAGGATGAAGCACTATGCTGATAAGGGCAGATCTGAAAGGGAATTTGCAGTCGGAGATTGGGTGTTTCTCAGGTTACAACCCTATAAGCAAACTACAGTGGCTTTACAGAGGAATATGAAATTAGCCCCACGATTTTATGGCCCATATCAGGTGTTGGAAAGGGTTGGAACAGTGGCATGTAAGCTGCAGCTGCCAAAATTCATCATGTATTCCATGTTTCACTGCTCAAGAAGAAACTAGGGGCTAATGTGGTAGCTCACACTACTCTCCCCCCAGCTGGTCCTGAAGGAGCCTTGCAGTTGGAACCTATGGCAGTCTTGGATAGGAGGATGGTTAAACGTGGTAACAAAGCTGTGATTCAGTGGTTAGTGCAGTGGGTGAACTCTTTTCCTGAGGATGCTACCTGGGTTGACCATTCAGAGATTGAAGCCAAGTACCCCCAGTTCCAGCCTTGAGGACAAGGCTGTGTTCAAGCAGCAGGGAATGTTATATCCAATGGACTGAATTGTAATTTTGTATTCTTGTTGTATTTCCGTAGATTTAGGGAGTTAGTTGAAATAAGTTAGGAGAGAGTGGAGGGAATTGTAAGGGAGGCATTATAGATAATGGGGAGTCCCCATAACTGGGTTGTGTTGAATTTTCCAAAAGAATAATACAAGACTGAGTCTTTTCTCTCTACATTTTCTGTTTTTTCTTCCCTAGCCATTACAAAACCTTAAGTTTTTCCCCTTTTCTCTTCTTCTCTTCCTTCTTCCTACGGCTTCTCTCTGTCTCTCTCTCTGGTAAAAACGGTGAAGCGGTGAGGTTAACAGAAAGACTACACATACCTTTTATTTTTGTCTTCTTAAAAAATTATCCTATGTATTCGTGTCTTTGTGTCTCACCTATCATGTTTTGGCCAATTAGTAATATCCTAAGCATATATATGTGATCCGTCCTGTACAACTAGAATAACTACGCTATTTAACCATAAGATTAACTTAAAGCATGCTAAGTATTCACGTATTATGCATAATTAAAATCAGCGTTGTTACACCTCTCACACCGCATTGGTGTGGGGCACAAGACAAAGTGTATAGGCCCCACACCAATGTGTGGCGGCAGAGGGGCCTGGGCACCACAGTGCCCCGTGGCACTAAATAATATCTCCTCCAACATCAAAATAAATAATCTAAATCATCAAATGATGACCCTTAGAATTTTAATAGAAGATAAATCTGTTCCAGCAACATTAACGAGTAGATTTCAAAAGATACGAAACACCATACAAACAATGAGTCTATCTTTATAAATCGTATATTCAGTCGGTCAAACACCTACTATTCTTATACCAAGTCACTCTTTTGATATAAACCCATTCGAATTACAAATTGAGAAGGTCAAAGAAAGGACTCATTCTCCCTCCAAATAATTTTTTTGTTTCAAAACACTAATTCAGTAAAAAGTGTGCTGCGTAAAATGTTAGGGATCATCTGTACTCAATGCTGTCCATTTATTTGGTTGAGAACTGCAAACAAAAACTAAGCTTCTAATGCTACTACATACAATGGGTTCAGCAATCAGTAGTGCTGCTAGTTATGGCTCTTCAGATTTGAGACAACTTTTTTGAAGTACTCTTCTTTTTTATCACAAGCTTCGAAGTATTCAAACGTGTTTTTACGCAGAAACTAGGAACTTACTCTTAGTATCAGGAGCTTCGACATCTTCCTCGTCAAATGGTACTTCATCCTCAAAAATCATCCCTTCCTTGAAGTCCGTTTTGATAGTCAAATTCATCTTCTTCCCCATCCGATAAGTTATACTTGCTCTTCTTGTTCAATTTCAGCTACCAAAAAACAGATGCGCAATGATATCAACTAAACAATAGTGGCATGAAACAAACTCAGAACATCTATCATTTCAAGAAAACCAATACAATCATTATGATACATCACTTCTTTTGCTCCAATAATTACAATATCAGCCAATGTGAATACTTGAATTGACTTTTGTTTAGTTTCTTCAGAACTACTTCAAACACAGTAAAGATCCAAGATTGAACTACTCAAATCTCCACAGAACCAACACTTTCTCCAAATTTTACCTGGCACTCGTGCTGCGACCTCAATATGGCCTTGTCAAACTCACCAAGCTCATCATTTTGCTCTCCAGTACGCTTATCGATAAACACCGATGACTTTCCACTCCGCTTAGCAATGTCTTCTCCCTCTGTAATCCCACACACCACAAGTAAATCAAATTGCAAATACATATAACGAAGAACATCTGAACAAGCATATGCACATACATATGGATACACATGGTAACACTGATGAATCCATTTTCAACTTTCAGGTGCAATCTCCTAAAATTTGGTGTGAACACTTAGAATTTCAATATAGACGGCTACTGCACTTGAAATTTTTTTATAAAACCCCAACATCTTACTAACAAACTATAGCTAAGGAGCAAATAAAACCACCAAAATGCAGAACTTTGACACAGCTTCGACATGTTTCCACACATTTTCATACTCTTTCAACACATAACAACACACTTTTTTTCATTTGCCCTTGTCTTTTTAATCTTTGTAATTTTCGAATTCAGAGATTAATAAAATTCTTTTGCTTATAAATAAAAATAAAAAACACATAACAACACACGCTTCGCACTTAACATTTTCCTTTACATGTACCCTTAAATACATAATCCTCTAGTAGATCCCACACTCATGCCCTCAATCTTCGCTCTACAAAACTCACATTCTCAATCCTCGCTCTAATAGTAAAAAGAAGTGTGGCTTCACATTGCCTATGCCACCAAAATTAGGAGAAATAGGCATGCACAACTATATGAATAGCGCTTGCATTCCAAACCAATAGCATGAAGAAGATAGATAGTGCTTCCAACCCAAAAAAGGGATTATCTTTTTGATTAGTATGCCGTAGTCAACATAACTAATCAATTCAGATAAATCATCTGACATCTCTGGTTTAAGAGCCATTAGGTTAAGTAGTAATGAAGCTTCAAGAAACTACAAAGCACAGAATCAGTGAACCATACCACTTAAGATATTAGTAGTAAGCTGCACGCAGTAGATTAGCTTCTCAAAAAGATTGTTCTGCGCTTGCTTCTAATCATTCTTCTTCTTAGCGAAAGCAATCGCTAGCAGCAGAACATCATCATCCACAGCAGTAGTTGAGCTTTCAGGCATAAACAGCTGTGTTTATGCCTGTAGCATGTTTTCTTGCTAGATGATTCAGGAGTTGAAGCATCTCCAGAGCAATATTCATCATCTGTTTTGATGTTGCTAATGAGGTCATACTCATGTATGTTAAACACAAACTGTGTTATCTCACGGGGGCTAAAGTTCAACGCATGAACGCGAACAGCATACTCAATGCCTTCAAAAATCTTTTCCATTGCAGCGATGGATAGTATACCCTAGATTTTGTAAAAATTCATGTAAATTGGAAGTAACTTCAAACTGGAAATTGAATTACCTCATGTCCTCATCCATGTTATCCTTTAGGTATTGAGCTGTGATTCTGAACATGTTTTCTGCGACAGGTGCAAATGCTGTAACAACAATAGAGCCTGTGTTGTCTATAAGTTCTACGTCGAATCTGCAGCTGTTAAGAAATTCACATGGGATTCAATAGTAAGTTACACGTGCGTTTTATACAGCTGTTTTGATATTGATTATTCTGAACATGTGTTTGAAGGGGACTAACTGTGGCCCTGGTTCCTCTCTTTCCCTGCAGTACGAAGTATGGGCTGTTGCATCTGTTCCCCAGTTGCGTTGCATTTAGAGAACGACATGTACCAGAACTTTTGCTCCATGTCAATTACTTTGCAGATAGGTTGGATCCAGTGCTTGTTGTATTGAAGTCATGATCAGAGAAGAATATATAAGTTAAGTGCATGGCAAGATTAATTTCTTTCGCAGCTAGGTTCAAATGTTGTGTGTTCATGGGAAGAAGTGTACCTTTGAGACAATAGTTGGAAGCTGGTTGATTTTGATGATGTCTTTCCCGCCTGGTGTGAGGCAGCAAGGTGGTGTGCCTTGTCCGTTCATGTCATGAATCGGGGGCTTGCTAATGGCACTCGAGTTTCCCATACACCTGCATAAAATAAAAATATGATTACTATGTGGAAATTTTTTGAGATGTTCTCTGTATAAATGCTATTACCAGATGTGTAGTGCATTGGCTTTGGGAAGCAGCGGATTGAAGCAAAAAGTGATAGAGCCTCTGGTTGCCAGCTTAATGCCTTAATATTTGGAATTAATAGTTAGCTAAAAGATAGTCTGAATCATTTTTGGAGCTTGTGTTTTGAATTGAGTGTTTTGGGAAAAAATTACCATTGGAAGTATTGACTTTCATCCTTGTACCAAGAATGACAGGGAATGGCCCTGCAAGGTCAAGCAATGGCTGACCTTCATGATCAGTGAATTGATCCTTGATCCAAAAAAAAAAGAAGTGAATTGATCCCATTAGTTTAGGGTTCTTGGTTTTATCCTGCAGATCGAATTGTAAAATTGAGATGCAATAATAAATCCAGATGGCGAAGACTTTAGTAAAGAATGTTACAGCGCCTCCTAAAAATCGACTGCAGTTTATGGAATTCAAAGAAATGAAAGGATGAAGCCATGAAGGTAGGTCTCATCTAGGAGCCAGCAATGATCCAGCAGCAGTGAACAACAATGACCAACAAGGACACGGACACAATAGACGCAAACAGACTAACAAAAGTATAGAACAAGACTCACCCATAACACCAGAACCACCAAGCTGAGACTAAAAGGACTGACCCTAACCCACCAGTATAGAAAATGATGTTTATAAAATACTTCTCCTCTTTCCTCTGCAAGAGCATATGAATAAAAATCAGTCACAGAAGAACACATGCACAATGCAATAGCTGATCAACCACAAGTTCATAACTCACCCCTGCATAATTTCCTTTGAACCCCATACAGAAACCATGTTCATAACTGGTTGATTGAATGCCATCCCTCCTTGGTCTCAGAACAGCAACTGGAAGATTATCCAGAATCCTATACACCCATTTCAGCTTAAAGTCAGACAGCAAAATAAATCAAAGGCTTGCATAAAAGTTTCCACTGCCAACACCAATAGATGCATTCACAGACATAGTTCCACATCACGCACTTTGCAAAGTGCGAAACAATTATCTATCAATTAATAGGACATTCAATGTAATTGTAAGAAGTACTAAACAAACAAAGATGACCAAGATTCACAATGCAAGATAACAAAGGGGCGCTCGATGCATCATACATGTTAATTCTATATTCGTCATCAATTTTTTCCTTTAAGTTCTCTGCGGATTCAAGGAAACAGCATTAGGCGTACTGAAAGTACAGCACGGAAAGATACGCCGCTGAAGGAACTCCATGTTAATCTTCAAGGTATCTGGACAAGAGCTCAACCAATTATCCTTCTCATGAGTAAGCCGCCTGCAAACAGGCGCAACATTTTCTTCATGCTTTAAGAGTTCAAAAGTAAGACGATCCAAAGATTCTTGAATCCTTTCCTTGTCTTTCTTCCTTTTTGCGATCGCAGAGCTCGAATTATCAGAGAGTTCATCTAGAGCTTTAAGTGCTGCTGCATGCTGCTTAGAAATTTCAGACTCATAACGGCTTCTGGGGACATAAAGATCATAAAGTTTGAGACCTCAAAAGGTGGCATACAGGTCTGTTCCATGCTTTTGAAGGTAACAGTTTACTAACAGTGTCAAGAATATCCAACCACCTGCATAGTAGATATGAATGTTAAAAGCAGGCAAAATTGGATACTAAAAAGCTGGAAATCAGGACTACAAAGAATACTACAATACCGTTAACTAAGTTAAACTCACGGTAACCCAGAGCCTCAACCATGCTTATACACAAAGATACGATCATCTATATATAAAAGCATTGTTATCAACAAATACGAGTGTAAGTTCTCCTATGACCTGTCAAGCTCAAAATGAACCAATATACAAAGTTGAAAATGAATAAGCTCAGGTAATTACGTTATAGGCTTTCGAGAAGGACCAAGATCCAGAACCAATTTGCCAGATGACTCAGACTCTTTTGGAGCTTCAATATTATCCAAAGCCCAGAAGACATCAGAACTACTCTGGCATTTGAAGAGCCTCATTACAGGCCGGAAAATTAAGAAAGCCACTTGGAGCAGAGAGAAAAAAATATACAAAAGCGAGCACGTTACAAAATCCTATCTAATTTAAGATAACTACCTATGGAAGCTCATAGCAAACACGGACGACCCTAGACGTTATAAGAATACAACTCAAGTCCAAAAAAAAATAGTCAGACCATCATATAGTATATATTCAAAATCCTGAAATGAAAAGTTCGTAGAAAATATTCCACAGAGAGAGAGAGAGAGAGAGAGAGAGAGAGGAACCTCGGGATCAAGGTGGTAAAGGTGTACAAGATCATTAAGAGGTGGAATCAGCTGAGCATATGTTGTTGCTGGCGTAACTGCACTACACAGGAAGTCCACAAATTGACGAAGGGTTCCATGGCTTCTATCAATTCCTCACTACCCATCTTAATGTATGCGCATCTCCATTTATGACAACCCTGTAGACGATAGTAGTCAGAAAATGTTACCGCAAGCTCACAGCATTCATGTAATATCAGTTACGTAGCAGCAAACAAGATCACGCAAAGGGTATCCAACTCTACATTACCCGATCAACCTATATGTAACTAACAAGGGTCCAGATTTAGGTAGAATATTTGACCCGAAATTAGGCACGTCTATCTAATCCACGACTATCTAATCCACGAATGGCCATAGAAGTAACTACACACTGGTTGCCAAGATAAAGATTCCTCATCCCATACTCAAATTTAGGCAGATGCATACTTTCATTTCCATGACTTCTAGTGACTAGCAGTGTAAGCTCAAAGAACTTTCTCAGAAACGTTGGACTACCAAGATGATGTACAACTTACACAAAACGATGTTGGGCAATAAGCAACAGCAGTAGGATAGCTATTTTTGGATCCTCCTTTGGAAGCAACGAATCCCTTAGTCTGTTAGTGGATTTGATCAATGCCCGTAACGACAGATGTTAACATCTCAAGACCAATTAAGTGTCCCACTCAGACAGCAGTGGATTTAGCAGGAAAAAAATCCTGAACAACAAAAAGCAAATGAGTCAAATAGATAAAAGTTTCAAATATTTGTTTCCTAACGCAGAAAGAAACAACTTTTCAACATGTAGAAAGCAATCAATGTTGAAAGTGGCAAAAAAGAACATATTAGTGAATAAGATTCCCACCTATGAGCTCTAAATTTTTAATATCTGTCCTCCCTATAGAATTAGAAGAAGAACCCTGCTCTCTCTCTCTCTCTCTCTCTCTCTCTCTCTCTCTATATATATATATATATATATATATATATATATACACACACACACACACACACACGAAATGTAAAATGTCTAAAGGAAGTACTAAACAAAGTTCATATATCACCCTAAAAAGTAAAAAGTAGCTAGGTCTTAATAAAATTGCATAATCTAGGCTATCTAGCGTATAGTGGCAAAGTAGGATTGCTAATATCTGATGACAAGAATGAACAAGCACGCTTTCCTTTAAAGATGGTTCATGTGGTAAGTTAAAAGTGTTCAGATTATGCACCAGTATGCATTACACCATTTGAATTGTAAAATTGTAGGAGTTGATTATTTTCTCCAAACATAATAACTCGAATAGCTAGTGAATTGCAAAATTTCTTGAGATTTTAAATCAGAGAGTTGACACTCAAAGCTTTTCAATGCACCTTGTTGTTTTGAGTTATCCCAAAAGAAGTAGCCTGATATCGGAGAGTGTCACTCCCTGCCATGGCATCTAGCTGTTCCTCCATCATGTTCTCTATGTATTGGACATTTGCCATTTGCTGGATAAGTTCCTATTCCAATCACAAAACATCAAAGTGTTAAGAATGGGACCTGGAAGACACATCACAAAGGCATAACTTAACATGTCTGAAAATACCTGTAGCAGAACTAGCTCAATTCCATTCCCTTTCTTCAACTGATTCACGAGATACGGGAAAAGACCTCTCAATTCCATTGATGGGTATTTCTTGTACCTACAAATAATGGCAACGGCTACAGAAAACTTCAAGAATGTAATCATAGCTGAAAGGTATGTCATCAATCAATACAGCAACAATCAAAGGGGCCGATTGTTTTTACATCAAATTCTTCTTACAGTGATTGTTGGTACATTTGGAAAACTAAATTACTGCACCAATCCGAGAGTCAATTAGGAAACTAACTCTCTAATGACGGGGTGCCGAACAAGGACATGAACTTGTGTGTGTGTGTGTAGGGGTGTGTGTGCGATGTGACTTAATCGACTAGGAAAATAAAAATTTCCACATAACTCAGCAATTAAACGATAGGATTATAGAAATAAACCAAGGCAATCAACTAATAACATATACTATGAAGTGTGGCATTATAACACATAGCTCAGCAGTTAAATGATAGGATTAGAGAGATAAACAGAGGTAATCAACTAATAACACATACTTCGAACACTAGCATTTACGGAAACAGGACATATGAAGTTCAAAATTGAAGTATTATAACTTTTTGTTAGGCTGCAAATTGTATTCACATACTAAGTGCAAGGCCCATAAGCATTGACTCCAAGCATAAAAGAAAAACAAAACACGCACACATCAATAAACACACAAGAAGATAGGAGAAAAGGAAAGGAACATAACAAAATAAATTTTTTCACTTAATTCATTTGTTTGTCCTAGAAACAAATCAAACTTAATATTCAGAAATTTGGTAAAATAAATCTCAGGCAAGTCTTCATGCCTTGCGTGACGTAATTTTTCTCTAATAGAACCATAAACAATAAAACATACTTATCAAGCCAACAAAAAATGCATATTAGACGGCGTAATCTTACAAGTTACAAGGGAAAGCCCCTTCAGCACTAGTAAAATGTTAACATCAGTCACTTATTTGAAAATGTTTCCCCTTTTCATAATGATTTCAAATTAGTGGTTCCACGATTAAGACTAAAAGCATTAGTGTGAAATATACATGACTGATATTATGGATAATATTGTAAGGACAATAAAACTATGTAATAAAAACCTCTCATTTCTTGAACAATTGAACAGCACTGATATTCTTGAGAGCTTGGTTGATGAAGCTCACGCAACAATACAACTCTCAATTCAACCACCGCCTTGAGAGAAAGTGAACTTTGCTTCAAAAGTTCATGAGTTCCATTCTTTGCATACCATTCATTCTAAGGTAAAAGATGAAGCAACGAATATGGAATTCACATCTTAATAAACTGCAGTAGTTGTCCGCCAAGACATCTAGATCTACCAAAGACCCATTAAACAAATAACCCCCATGAAGCTATTTTCAAGAAACAAGTACTCTGTCAACTCTCCCACTTCTCAAAATAGAACATCTCCTCGATACAAAGGCATGCCCTTCTAGGCATATCAAAGGTTGAACTGCAAATCTGCAGGAAGTTAAAGCGCAAGACACAACTTTGGTGGAATCTCCCATCACATGC
The DNA here is from genome assembly GCA_019656275.1 of Rhododendron kiyosumense. NCBI lineage: Eukaryota > Viridiplantae > Streptophyta > Magnoliopsida > Ericales > Ericaceae > Rhododendron > Rhododendron kiyosumense. The sequence goes on along the minus strand of BPLS01029776.1, from coordinate 4,479 downwards.
CCAAGGAAGTGCAAAATCACAGAATGGTAGGTGCAGCAAGACGAAAAACAACTTCAACAACATAAACTATCCTGGATGAAGCACATTCTATCTTCAAATTTGCAACTAAGTCTACGCTTTATAGTTGAGCAAATTGACTTGGAAAGAAATTCCTAATTAGATAGAACTCAGCACAATAAGGACATCCAAATGCGCAGCCATGTAGTCCAACAAGAATAGTGTAAGTACTTGTATCTAATCACTTTGAGATTCCAACCCCTTCTCCACTTATGAACTAACCCATCTTTACAAACTTATCTTCTGCCTCTTTACAACATAAATAAGTTGTAATCTATGAAAATGAACCAAGTATTCGTCTTCATACAGAGAAGAGCAAGCTCCCATGAACCACCTACTTTTGATCTAGAGGAAAACTTCCAACAAGGGAGATGAAGCTCAAACATGAAAATTTAACCCTTTGAAATAGAGGAAATCTCATTTTTGAAACTTCAAATAGGAAAAAGACACTAGCATACGAAGAAAGGCTTCAAGGGAGACATCTGCTCTTCCCCCCCCCCCCAATTGCTATTCTCAAAAGCAAACCGACAATCTATGTAACTGAACCTCATCTACCAGAATCGCGCCAGCCCAAGTTTGATTTGGATACCTAGTTCTATAGAAATTAAGGCTTTGCAGCAAGTTGAATTGTACCAGAACAAATTTTCCAGGGCATAAAGGAAAAAAGTCCTTGGTGGTAGGGCCGACCCACCCCATTTGTTCCATGGTCTATGGCCCAAATGGATCTACCCACTTCGATGCCAACATTTTCACCGGATATGAAATCATTGGTGATCAATCTACTGTCACGTGAAAAGCAAATTCAAGAAAGTTGTAGCTATATCATGCATCAAAGGAGCTCAGGAAAATCTGCAATGTCCACAACATCCCCAGCTCCAGCCAACCTGCTTTTTCTTGGGGCTAATCTGCTGCGAATTGGGAGCCCAAAATACTATATTCAATAAAAAATGACCAACATTTTCGAAGTAGAGGTCAGTTGAAGTACTTTAAAATTACCAAGAATGTCATATTGCACTTGCACAAAACCACATCCAGATAATTTCTCGACAAACAAAAGTTACAAGGAAATGGAAAAGACTAAAAATCAAGTGAAAAAGCTTTGTTATAAGGTTCCCTTGAAAATAGCAAAAAGTATAATAGTCTATGATTGAAACTATTAACGATTAACATATTGGTATATAAACCTTTAAGTAATTTTCCACATGATCACCAATGTTCTTATAGCCAAAGGACAAGCGATGTACATATGCTTAGAATGTAGTACTACTTGCAAGTATAAAGAAGGTACAATGTACCCAAAAAGAAAGAGTACATACAAGTGTCCCCAAAATGAAGCAAGAGATTAGAGCCAATCTGACAAATTAAGGCCGTCATCTTTAAGCTTCTCACGTCCAACTTGTGCCAAGTGCTCAATCACAATGTACTCCAAAATATCATAGCTGCACTGAAAATTCAATTGTTTGCTTCCTTTGAAAAGTCAAAAGTAAAAAGTGTGGATTTCCATAAACTAACCATCATAAATGACTGAAAGTAGTTTTAGAAGTTGAGAATAAAGGACAATAATTGAAATCTAGTCAAATTGTTTAAGCAGAGAAGCATTAACTGTGTTTCCGATTAAAAAGTCGAATTCTCTGTACAGAGCAAACAAAATGGGACGGAGAGAGTAGTTGTTTAGCACTCTGTAATGCGGTACCTTCCAGCTTTTTTTGAACGGCAGTACCTTCCATCTTTATTACATATATATGTCAATCTATTTGGATGTCGTTTATTTTGGGATCACCTATGGTGTGATTCTCCTTGTGGAATTTTCTTTATCTTCTTATGTTGATTCAGTCGCATTGAGCTGTTTGCATAGCCCTTCAGTAGATATTTGATGCATTGTAAGTTTGCCCATCCTAAAATGGAATAGTGAGCAAACAAAATGGATGGAGCAAGTGAACAACAAACTATTTAGAATCACTAGTTGAGTCAATTCAATGTTCTTCACAGAGTAAAACCAAAGTCCATTCTGTGCAGAGCACATTAAGCTTCACTAGGTAACTAAATACCAGTTCATAGAGTTTTCCTTAAAAAATAGTGTTTTCAATGTTTTCCCAGGAAAATCTGCTTCATTAAAGCTTCCTACGCTCAACAAATCCTATGACTAACGTTTGAACTAGCCTAAGAAACGCATACAATTCCAAGAGGGTGATGTATTCATGGCTGACCCGAATAGAGACTCATTGGGCACCTGCTGACATGAGTCAACCTGTGTCAGGACTCATCAAAAAGTGTCCACTAGTATCTTGTCTTTTAGAATCAGCCATCAGGCACAATTTGGACATTCAAGGACATACATCTCCATCACTTAAACGCAAGTGAAACTCATTGCAATAAGGAAAAAATCTTGGGAACACATAACGTAATGCCAAAAGGAAGATTTACATCTACTAATTCCTTTTACATGTAAACAAAACTATTTTTTGTTAAAAAGAAGTTAGGCACTCAAATTTAAAATATGTTACATTACCTTTTTAGAATGTAGAAAGTGGGTAGTGAATTTTTTATATCTTCGAAAATCTATTCGTACTCTTAAGATGTATATGTATGTGTTTCCATATTTACATTCCTAGGTGTATATCGTGTCGTCTTCCTGAAGTGTCTTACCATGTCCATACTATTTGCTTCATAGGAAATAGCAGACAATCAGTTACTTGTGTCACTACAAACCACGACAAAATCATGACAACAAAAACTTTCAGTAAACGGCAACTATAACGCAGAGACACCCATCTATATTCAAAGCCATTTATTAGTGGCAACCACACACACAGTGCCACCAATTCCACCAATTTCACTTTGGCCCGAGATAAAAATGATATTTGCCATAGCCTAACTGCCTCTGTCAGACCACTCAAGTATATGAAGTTGGACCTCAGCTTTCCAATTGATAGGTGCCTTCCACCTAAGGTCACTTAGCATTTGCTAGAAAATCTCAATGAAGAGTCATCAAGCGGACAAATCTTCTTCGTTCATGTACATAAAAAGGGTAACTTGTTTAAGTACTCCTTTCAATTGATCTATTAGCTTGTCAAACAAGTAGACGATGGGGATTTTATAGCAATTAGGAGCATTCATGTAATGCTCTCACATACACTTTTTGTCAGTCCTCCATTTACTTAGCTTATGTGCTGCTTTTCTTAGTTTTTGTCCATCTTGAAAAGAAGAGACCAAAGCATTGCAGAACCCTTTTCCATAAGCACTTTTATAAATTACCATTGTGTCTACACTCAAATCGTGAATTGTTAGTAGTAACTCTTTCTACTTTTTAGAGCATATTCATTGTGGAAAGCAAAATAGTTGCTGTGTAGTAAGCTTGCAACATTTTCAAGAGAAATTTATGCACTCTTTCCTGATTTCATGACTTCTGTCATGTTGTAACTTGTAAGGTGCAGTAATTGTAGAGATTCAAATAACAAACCTAACCCACTCGAAAAAAATACCCCTCAAAAGTAGAGTACAGCAAAGAGAGTAAACTGAAACTTACAAACTCAAGAAAGGGAAACATTCTCATCCAGTCAATTGTGCAATATATCTCATTTCACCAATTAAGATATCCATGAACAAATTCACAGAATGACCATGTTTAAAGCAAGAATGGACACAAATGTGTTCATTAATGTCCTAAACAATTGGTCAAGATGCATGCTAAAACTTGTGAGCCTCAGGTCAGAACCCAATTCCAACACCAACGATGAGCAAGAGTTGTGCCTGCAGACTGCATAGCCAACCCCTCTCTCTTCAAAATGGAACAATCCATACCACAGACAAGAACAAAAGGTCGAGTGCATGACCACATTACTTTTTCAAAATCAAGCACATTTTATGCAGATGAAAAAGGAAGCCTTGCAAGCACGCACACACACACGAGAAGGAGAGAGAGTGTAATAAATCCAACCTGCGTCAACAACAGGAGCAATCATATCCCGGTATGCCTCCATCTGTACACATCACAATTAACAAACATGAATGTTCTCATAAAAAAAGGAAAGAACACACCATAGGTTCTTCTAATTTTCTCCTCGTCTAAATTTGGCACCCTTAAATTTTGTGCATTTGGTAAATTTAGCATTTGTTACAATCAATGGCAGGAAATGGCCACGTGTCTTGCATGGTCCCATATTTTAAGGGAAAATTAGTCCATTCATCTCTCCCCTTCATCTTCTTCCCCTTTCTAAGTGCAGACAGCTTCAGCATCCCATCACCACAAAACCTCCTCACATCACCACCCAACACCACAAAATCCTCTTCCCACCACTCCATAAGCAAATCCACCCTCGCATTGGCTAAGTCTATTCTCTCCCCCATCACCCTCGTCTATCCACCACTCTCTCTAATTCTGGGTTTGATTTCAGTTGTTCAAAGCAAAGTAAAACTGAACAC
>BPLS01029772.1:173359-194423 GCA_019656275.1 Rhododendron kiyosumense | reverse complement strand
TTTTTTTTTTTTTTTTGTTGCAATTTTTGTTGAAAAGTGCAAGTCCATGGATCAACGGAATATAGACTGTGATAAAGAAGGTGCTATAGCAGCTAAGTATGAAATTGTTTTTGGAAGAGAAGAGTGAAAACAGAAGAGAAATTAATAGAAATGGAGAAGGAGATGGTCTCAACATTACAATTCAATGAATGCCTTCGCTCTTCTCACGGCCTCTCTTTATAACAGAAAACCACCTAACAACTTTTCCTGCCAATTCTAACAAATTGCTACCAACTAATTAGAGTGTGTATCACCCTGTGTCTCTAGCTGAACTCTTGCAAGTTGCATTGCACCACCACAAAAGTGTAAAACGTTTTACGATCAGCCGCCAAAATTTCAACAGAAGTGAACGAGAGACCACAGACACTAAGAGCAACTAAGGGTCCCATCCCACAATTACTCTAGTAACATGGGAATGTCCCAAATTATGAATAGACCGCCAATGGACTGAGAGAGAAACCCCTCACAGTAGAATTGGTTAAAATTTTCCACCTCACTTAAGTCTTGAACACGCCAAAAAGAGAGAGTTTATTCCTAGGAATAAAAGAACAAACCTCCCTAGCTTTGTTTTAAGGGATCATCTAGACCCCTTATACTTCCACAAGCCAATCTTAGTCATTTAACCTTGGAGGCCTTCCTACCCGAAGAAACATAGTGCCCTATATAGAAGTAAGAACATCTTCACAGAAACCAGAATCATCCCCAATCTGTAACTGAGGAATATCCCTAACAACCAATCCAGAGGACTGTATCAACCACAGAAGAAGTATCACCATGGCCCTTAACAGAAGAACCATCAGTTACAAGACAAGGATTATTCATATCATCCACCCCAGCTTCTTGTGTCATCAAGGGTGAATATTTATTCCTCAACAAAACTATTGCTTATCCCTTCTCTAGATGTTACTCTATGGAATAAGTGTTTGGATAAGTTTCCGTATGTGGGAATTTGGAAGTGTTATTGTCCTGTATTGATTAGCTGCTGGATTTTTGGCTGTGGTCGGTTAGCTTAGAACTGAGCTCAATTGTGATTTGAGCATAGTTGTTACAAGCCTAAGATATAGTGAATGTATCCTATGACTTGTATCGTCTATTTTTACAAGCCTAAGATATAGTGAATGTATCCTATGACTTGTATCGTCTATTTCAAAAGCTATACCTATCTTACCCCGTATCCTTTTTGTATAGAAATTCTACGATACAACTAAGTATCCTATGATATATACGTGTATCCTGATTCAGTACATATCTAAAGATTACTTAATGGGAAAAAGTCTTTGACCGATTTATGCAAATTCTTGGGGCAAACTTTTGGCTTTCTGATTAGAAATAGTTGCTTTGTCGGTTTTAATCTTTAGGTGGCAGTTATATTTATCCTTGGTAATACCTACCAGCAAATTTGGCTTCTAATTTTGGTAGTGGAGTTGCTTGCTTTTTTTTTTTACGAATGGTTCAGAATGCTATAGTAATTAGTTACAAAAGCTGTTTTTTTCCATCGGCTTAAGTTTTTGTGATGAAGGATTACGCTCTTTGGGAAAATGGAAGCCTACTGCAGTTGTGTGGAGGTGGGAGGAAGTATGACAAACCAAGTAGGATTTGAGCCTCGTGATTCTGGGAAACAAGGTGGGTAGAGAGAGGTTGACATGGAGACAAAGGAGGTAGGACACTCATGAATGCTTTTTGTTGGCATGTGCTTGGGTTGTATAGAGGACAGCTTGAAGCTTCTGCCAGGCCCGACCTGTGTAATCAGAGAACGGTAGTAATACAGTGAACTTCGTTTTGGAACTCACCTACGTTCCAAAATTGATAAATTTAATGGGAAGTTGGCATACTTTCGCACTTCCTGTCTGGTGGCATATCTTCGTGGCGGCAGAATGTTGGGATGATGGGTTAATGAATAGAACAAGGTGATGGATGTTCTGTAAGATGTCTATTATTGTCTACCCTTTTTCAACATTGAAATACTTTACAAAGTTTGGTTTAATGGTAAATTGGTGAATCTCAATCATTCAGAGCTGTTTAATAGTTTTGGCTTTGTAAGAGTGCTAACTGCTGAGATTAATCCTTCACCTTATCTTGTACAGTTTCGGTGTGAAATTCTCTCTTCATTGAGAAGACATATGTCGAAGGAAGAAAAAGGGTAAAAGGAACGGATAATTTTTGTTTGCGAGTTTAAATTTTACCTAGAAAGTGAAAATACATTTCTTTCTGCATAGCTCTGTAGTTTTATTATACACCATATTACTTTATCTCAGTTTATATGAGGTTGCTCATTTCTCATTGTTTTTCCTTTTCCTGTTTATTTGATGATGTTTACACATATCGATAAAGGAAGATACACATAAGAAAGAGGTAACACTATTTTCAATCAACCGTATCCATCCGGACTATTCATCCTTCAAGCCTGAGAAACAGAAAGAGGAGAAAAGTGAGCAAACCATTGATTCCAGTCCAAATGATGGACACTTCCATAAAGTAGTGGAAAGGATAGAGATCTATAACAAGCGTGCATGTGAATCCCATTTTTGCTTTTGTAGAAGCTGATATGGGGAAACTTTGTATTTCCTCAGAAGCCACTGATGTTGTATTCAGGTATATTGACCAAGAAAACCTAGTTAAATCAACAAACAAGTCCATTTTGGTTTTGGATGCTGCACTGTGTGATGCTTTTTTCAAGGGACCATCAAAAAAGGTTCAACTACCCGACTGAAATTCATAAGAATGATTCCGGGCCTTCGTTTATTAGCCAAATGCAAGCGCATCAGAGAGTTACTAGAGGAAAGGAGTCAGTTGTCCACAAAGGTGCTCTGAAGACCATTCAATTAATGACAGAGCGGAGACAAGGTAACAAGATGATGAAAAAACTCTCAGGGTTGGAGCAATTTTTGCTGGATCCTGATGCATTGGCATCAGAGCCACAGAAGAAATTTGCTTGTAGTACATCAGTGGCAAATTACCAGGTTTGACGACTTATCATCCCTTTGTTTTTGAAATGTTCTTTTTTCAGGTTTGTTAAGCATACATGCTTTATTTTCTTAATGTCTAAGGCAGAGGGTGCTTGATGTTACATGCAATAATTGGTGGGATCCGAGGTCCTTCTAAATTATTATTATTGTTATCATTTTGTTCGGCATCCTTCTAAATTATTGGTTCTCATTTTAATTTTGATGGTTGGGATATAAACTTTAAATATTTTGCTTTAAATATATGCACAAGTTCCTGTTTGCTTTCAGATTTCTAAGAATTTACCATTGGAATTGCAACAAAAGCCAATTACAGTTAAAACACATCAAAGAATTGTGTTTCATCAACGGTGAACTCTCATGTTTCTAACGTAGTTTGCGAGAATAAGAACACCAACCAACCAGCCCAAACCAAGAACCACAGATTACTTGCATATTTCAACCATTTTGAAACTTTTGAATCATGTATACCTGAAAACCAAAACATATGTCAATGAAATCTCATGGATGGAACTCATGGAATCACTTCGTACGGGTTTCTTGTGCCTCTCTTATACTTTAATGATCTTTCTAATGTTTAAGGGATTGCGTTTTTTAGTCTCCTACCAAGTTGCCAATTCGGACTAGAAAAACTCGGTAAAAAAATACAAAAATTTGTTGCATCACATCCGAGTGCGCCCCAGGCGCATTTAAGTTGCGCCCGGACGCATACTCATTTTCACTCTTTTTGTTATGTGACTCAAGCGCAATTAAACGCTCCTTGGGTGCATTCTTATTTCTCTCATTTCATAATGCGCCTCAGACGCATTTGAATTGCTCCTCAGGAGCATTTACTTTTTTCTCTTTTGATGTAATGAACCATTGAATTCCATGCATGCTAGCATCCAGTGGCTCATAGATTTCAAGAATTAAAAGGTGCGATTGATTTCCAAAAACAAACCCATGGATCGATCATTAGACTTCAACGCAGCTCCACCTCGGCTTTTTCATCAAATTGTTGTCGTTCATATTCATCAAATCGTTGTCGTTCATATTCATCAAATCGTTGTCGTTCATACTAATTAGTGTAGTAGCAAGCATTTTTAGGTTCCAAATCTAAGAGCCATTTTGCTACATATATTCCCCCCATTTTTGGTTTCTATGAACTCTACAGGCTGCCAACAATGCTTCCAAAATCCTACCACATGGAAAAGTCACTAGTTTCAAAATCATACCAAATGCCCATTCCCAAACCGGCCCAACAAATCCTCATGGCATAAAAGACTCTACAGCCTTCACTTAGAAGGCCAGAGTGGCTACAAGCAGATAATAAGCTCAAGATCGAAGGTCATACTATTCGGCTCCATACCTTCTTCCACCATTTGACGAAAAAATTGCAGGGCTTCGAAACCTAGCCCATGTGCTCCACAGCCCTCGATCATAGATTTCCGTGTCACAAGTTCTCTATTTATCACCCTGCCACAACATAGACTAGCATAAGAAATGCTTCCGCATCGATCATGCGTACATGTTTAGGATAAACATGGATAAACTGGGATGATTTGGGATTATCAGTAAAACTGAAACTGATTTAACAATCCTTATAAGGTTCGGAAACTATGAGGTCCATGATCTTTTACACAACTTGCAAAGCATTGAAGAACAAATTATGAATCATGTATACCTGAGAATCAAAACGTATGTCAATGAAATCTTCATGGATGGAACTCAAGGAATTACTTCGGGCTTCTTGTCCCCCTCTTATGCTTTTACAATCCTTATAATGTTCAAAGGGTTGCCTTTTTTTAGTCGCCTGACAATTCGGACTAGAAAAATGTTGGGATTCTCCCATGTGTGTGAAGCACAGGATAATTTCCCCATTATTGCCCACTGTCTTTTTGTTTCTCTTTTATGTATTCAGATAAGAGAGAGAGAGGGGCTGTGTGTGAGACACCAGTGAGAGTGGCGTGCGGAGGGGAAGCCGGTTGTGGCTCCCCCGGAGTAGGAGTGCACAATGTGAGGGAGAGAGTGAAGGGAGTGCGGGGGCCGGTTGTGGCTTCCCAGAGTGGAACCGGTTGTAGTTCCCAGAGAGTTTTTGTAGCTTGTATATGTGTGTGAATATATACAAAGTGATTTTTCTCTCAATCTCTCGGGGTGTGTGTATGTGCGCGCATGGAGGTGTGGATCAGGGTCGGGTCTCGACCTAATAAAAAACTCAATAAGAAACAAATTAAAAACATTTGCTGCATCGCGTGCGCCCGAGGGGCAATCTGCGCCCGGGCGCATCCACATTTTTCTCTTTTTGTAATGTGCATCGGGCGCGTCCTATTTTCTCTCACTTCGTAATGCGCCTGAGGCGCATTTGAATTGCTCCTCGGGAGCACTCATTTTTTTCTCTTTCAATATAATGAACCACTGAATTCCAAGCCAACATGCTCAAAAGTGGCAAAATATTTTAACTGTGAATTCCATAATTCTGGTTCCAAATACAAATTCATTTTGTGTCACTAGGGAAAGTCGTAAGTGGATCATTAATCAGCTGATATTGCTAAAGGAAAAGATAATGAAAGCATGACAATAAGTTGTAACACAACGGCATTTATAAATGAATCCTTCACATACAGTGCCCAGTACCCTTCTTGCAAATTTTTTTTTGTTGCTCATCCACTTTTTCCTCCCCTCGATGTACCCTTATCGAGCTTTTATAAAATCATCTTTTGCCAAGCAAAAAAAGAACTATGCCAAACTGTCAAATAAATTAATGCGTTTGAAATCGGAGAGAGGTCATGTAGGCAATAGTTGTGGCAAAATAGTTGCAGAGTCAGACAATGGTTGATGCAATATTTATTGCTTTCATGGGAAATCAAAAGTCACAATCCAACATGACAATTGACAAACAATATCTTAAGTGTAGTTAACATGATCTTGAAAACTTGAAGGTCAGCAAAAACATGATCTTGAAAACTTCTACAGTTACCATACATGTATGTATTACCAAGTTTCAGATTAGTGAAAAGAACAAAAGGCTTAAAAAATGTAAACAACAACTTGAACATTACTAAGTGTAATAGCAAGTATTATTGGGTTCCAAATCCAAGAGCCTTCAGCTGCATATTCCCCTATTTTTTTTTGTTCCTATTTAACTCTACAAGTTGCCATTAGCGCTCCCCAAATACTACCTCATAGAAAAGCCACTAGTTTCAGAACCATACTGAAAGCCTCGTTGAGCTTCCCAGACCGACTCAACAAATCCACGATACAAGTGTAATGATTTATATCGGGTTCTATTCCAAATCTCCACTTCATGGCATAAAAGACTCTACAGCCTTCACTTAGAAGGAAGGTCAAGAGTGGCTACAAGTAGATAATAAGCTCAAGAAGGTCAGTACTATTCTGCTCCAATCCTTTTTCCACCATTTGACGAACAATTTGCAGGGCTTCAAAACCTAGCCTACGGGCTCCACAGCCCTCATGAGCCACAAGTTCTAGACTTCCATTGCCCATTTGCCGAAACAATTCTATGGCATTCTCAAAATGGAGGGCATTTTGAGTATGATTCTAAAACTAGTGGTGGTATTCTTAAAGGGAATTTGTCTAAACAATGTGAGCTGCTCTATCCATGTACCCGCACTTTGCATAAAAATCCAAGGAATGAAGTTTGGAGAACATTGTGATAAAGTCCATTCTCAGTAGCAAAACCATGCAATTTTTGCCTTCAACACGATTACGTTTTTCCCCAGAAGCTGAAAATACTTCATACAGGCTTCTTGTGTCTCTCTTATGCTTTAACAATCCTTATAATGTTTAAGGAATTGCCTTTTTTGTCTCCTGCCAATTCGGACTAAAAAAAGTGAGGTAAAAAAACAAATTAAAAATATTTGAAAAAACAATTTAAGTTCATTTGGAAGGAAGAACTTAATTGTTAGCTTTGCTTTTGGAGTTTGGAAAAATGCTCAGTTGAATTATTGTATAACAAAAAATGAAATGAAGAGGCACAACGAAATGATTAAAAGGGTGAAGCATAAATGAACACATAAATACAAGGGAGGATCCGGAGTGAGCAAGAACGAGATTGGCAGCTCCTTCCCCTCTATAAAATCCAATCGTCCGCATCTTTTCGCTCTAACGCCACCTCCATCCACTGCAAGGATTCACAAATGCACATCTAAATGCATTATACTCCTAGACATATACATTCACATATACCAGTCCCTGTTGCTTGCAGATTTCTAAGAATTTACCGTTGGAATTGCAACAAAAGTCAAGGAATTATGTTTCATCAAAGTGAACTCTCGTGTTTCTGACCCAGTTTACAAGAATAAGAACACCAACCAACCGGCGGCCCAAGCCAAGAACCACAGATTACTTTTGAATCATGTATATCTGAAAATTGAACATATGTCCATGAAGATTTTCAGACATATGTCAATGAAATCTTCATGGATGGAACTCATATATAGAATCACTTTGTACCGCCTTCTTGTACCACTCTTATTCTTTAACAATCCTTATAATGTTTAAGGAATTTCCTTTTTTAGGTTCCTGCCAATCCGGACTAGAAAAAGTGAGGTAAAAAAACAAATTAAAAATATTTGTTGCATCACATGCACCTCAAGCACAATTCGAGTGCGCCCCAGGCATATTTAAGTTGTGCCCAGGCGCATGCCTCAGGCGCAATTTGAATTGCTACTCAGGAGCATTCAATTGTTTCTCTTTTGATGTAATGAACCACTGAATTTCATGCCAACGTGCTCAAAAGTGCAAAATCTAACTGTGAACTCCATAATTCTGTATCAACAAAAAAAAAAAAAACTCCAGAGATCATTGGTTCTTGTGATAGCCCATATTTATTTGTATATGAGACAAATCTTGAACAAAAAATTTGGGCCTCGAGGCACTTTCAAAAAGAAACAGAACAATTTCATTCCTATATATGACATCCGCGGCCGGGCTCATAGATTTCAGGCATTTTGAGGGTCTGATCGATCTCCAGAAGTAAAACCATGGATCAAATCTTCGGCTTCTACACAGCTCCACCCCGACTTCTTCAGTAAATCATTGTCGTTCACACATCTCCGTAGTTGTTCAACTCCATCCCACCTCTCAACAACAGCATGAACAGTAGAAAGTATAAAGCTCAAATCATTTTTCATTCATGCATTTTCTTCTTACTTACTACTAGGAAAAGTGTGATTAGTGTACGTATGATCTATTTTCGGATATCTTGGCTTCATCTTATTACTCTTGGCAGCATTTTTTGACATCTGGCCGCTATTTTTTAAAGCGTTTTTACAGAACACGCGTTTTAGTATATGATCTGTTTTTGGACATCTTGGCCGCGTCATTACACTTGGCCGCATTGTATTACACCTAACCGAGTTTTGACATTTGGCCGCTTGTTGTTACTCTTGGCCACGTCTTATTACACCTGGCCACTTCTTATTACTCTTGGCCGCTTCTTATTACTTCTGGTCGCTTGTTTTGACACTAGACCGCTCGTTATTACTCTTGGCCGTGTTTTATTATACGTGGCCGCATTTTATTGCACCAAGCTGCTTCTTATTACTCTTAGCCGCTTCTTATTACTTATGGCCACTTATTATTACTATTGGCCGTGTTTTATTACACTTGGCCGCTTCTTATTGCACCTGCCGCTTCTTATTACTCTTGGCCACTTCTTATTACTTCTAGCCGCTTGTTTTGACACTTGGCCGCTTGTTATTACTCTTGGCCGCGTTTTATTACACTTGGCCACTTCTTATTACTCTTGGCCGCTTGTTTTGACACTTGGCCACGAATTTTTGAAAGTGGGACTAGTATACCTGTCATCGTGGCCGGAGCGTGGGACTTCTAATGAGGAATGAATTGGGCTTACCACCTGGCCCACCTCATTTTAAGCCGAAACCCATTGAAAAAATTTCAAAAAAAAAACTTTTAAAAATCTTTCAATTGACCCAAAATATTTTTGCCTGGCTCTCTTTTGGGGATTTTATACTTTTACAAGATTAATGTTTCCCTATTTTTTTAATTCAATTTTCTTTTGCATTAGTTTTGCGTCAAAGTTTTTTATGGATTATTGGATCATTTTGACGAGAGAAATTGAAGAACCATAAAATTATGACCCAAACTCAAATATTATTTTAAAAAAGAAAATGTCCAAAAGTTTGAATATTGTTTGGGCTTTTTTTTGGATTTTTCCAAAAATAAGTGAGTTTGGGTCATAATTTACCACTTCTCCGACTCTCGTCAAGACAAATCAATAATTTTCAAAAATTTGACGCAAACTAACAAATGCAAAAATAAATAAATGAGTAGAGACAAAATAAAAATTCCGTTTGGCAGGAAAATAAAAATGTCTGTGATCATTTACCATTTTAATAGAGAGACATGTCCAAGTGACTGTCCAAGCATACACCTCAATCTTTGGGCCCTTCCAATTTCTTGCTTGAATGGATTCAATGGATCACAAACGGGGCCAAAGGATGCCGCCAAGCACCCCGGTGCCAAACTAGTGTCGAGCGGCCTCCGACCTTTCATTTCGGTATGGATCACTCGGACTGAATCTGAGCGTATATAAATCTAAACCGTTCATTGCTTGATCAATATTCGAGCAGTCGATTGCCAAAATGAATGGTCGGATCGGCTGCTTGGCAGTATTGCTGCCAAGCACAGGCATCCCCAAATCCCAAGGATAGTAGTGTATTGTTAACAAACAATAAGTCTACATGCAGGTTTGCAATTATGCAATACATATTCATCTAAAGATAGTTCATCAAGATTTAGTCCCATGAGGGCGTAAAAATAATCCGACGAAATCAAATTGTTTACTCAAAATCGAAGCAAATGTCGTAAGTAATGAATGTAGGTACATTGCACCGTCTTCTTAACGAAGCATGTTACGATGGCCACCTCTATTGACCCACTGTTAAGTGTCAACTAACTCGTTTTAATTTCCATTTTATTCAAGAATTTAAATTCATTTTACAGAGTACAAGGATGCATTTGCAAATTCAAACAACTCTTCAAAAGGAAAATCCCATTTCTTGGAAGGAAGAACTTAATTGTTTGCTTTGCTTTTGGAGTTAGGAAAAATACTCAGTTGAATTATTGTATAATCAAAATGAAATGAAGAGGCACAACGAAATGATCAAAAGGGTGAAGCATAAATGAACACAGAAATACAGGAGAGGATCCGGAGTGAGCAAGAACGAGATTGGCAGCTCCTTCCCCTCTATAAAATCCAACTGTCCGCATCTTTTTGCTCTAACGCCACCTCCACCCACTGCAAGGATTCAGAAATGCACATCTAAATGCATTATACTCCTAGACGTATACATTCACATATACCAGTTTCTGTTTGCTTGCAGATTTCTAAGAATTTACCGTTGGAATTGAAACAAAAGCCAATAACAGTGAAAGCACATCAAGGAATTATGTTTCATCAAAGTGAGCTCTCGTGTTTCTGACCCAATTTACAAGAATAAGAACACCAACCAACCGGTGGCCCAAACCAAGAATCACAGATTACTTTTGAATCATGTATACCTAAAAATCGAAACATATGTCAATGAAATCTTCATGGATGGAAATCATGGAATCACTTTGTACCGCCTTCTTGTGCCTCTCTTATTCTTTGACAATCCTTAAAATGTTTAAGGGATTGCCTTTTTAGTCTCCTACCAATTCGGACAAGAAAAACTTAGTGAAAAACAAATCAAACATATTTGTTGCATCACATGCGCCTTAGGTGCAATTCGAGTGCACCCCAGGCGCATTTAAGTTGCGCCCGGGTGCATCCTCATTTTCTCTCTTCTTGTGAAAAAAAAAAGTGCTTCAAGCGCAATTGAACGTGCCCCGGGCATATCCTTAATTCTCTCATTTCATAATGCGCCTCAGGCGCATTTGAATTGCTCCTCAGGAGCATTCACTTTTTTCTCTTTTGATGTAATGAACCCCTAAATTTCATTTCAGCATGCTCAAAAGTGCAAAAATGTTTTAACTGTGAACTCCATTATTCTGGATAAAAAAAATAATTAAATAAACAAAAACTCCAAAGGTCATGGGTTCTTGTATTAACCCATATTTATTTGTCTATGAGAGAAATCTTGAACAAAAAATTTGGGCTTTGAGACACTTTCAAAAAGGAAACAAAACAATTTAATTTCTACATATGACATCCATGGGCTTATAGGTTTCTAGCATTGGAGGGTGTGATTGATCTCTAGAAGCAAAACCATGGATCAATCCTTTGGCTTCAACACAGCTCCACCTTGGCTTCTTCATCAAATCGTTGTCGTTCATACATCTCTCCGTAGTTCTTCAACAAAGTTCAACTCCATCCCACCTCTCAACAACAGCTTGAATAGTACTAAAAGTGTAATAGCTAGCATTACCGTGTTTCCAAATCCAAGAGCCTTTTTGCTGCATCTTCCCCCAATTTTTCGGTTCCCATGAATTTCTCTTTCCATGTCCCCACACTTTGTATAAATATCCAACAATGAAGTTTGGAGAACACTGTGTAAAGTATATTTTGAATAGCAAAACTATGCAATTTTTCGCCTTGAAAACTATTACCATTCTCACCAGAAACTGAAAATACTCAAGTTTAATGTGTCACTGAAAGGCCGTACTTCATCTTGCATTTTGTTGATGCACTTGTCAACTTCCATGATATCCTGTCTTGAAATGAGTGGAAAGGGCTTACTGAAATTTATCAACTGCCTCAAAGGTTCATTGTAGCTTTTAAGAATATTCAGAATTTGGTGTTGATTAGGCGTCTCCTATAAATCTCACTCTGCAATGGTGTTGTTTTGAAGGCTACATACAATGGGAGTAGTAGCTTAATCGAGCTTGGTTTAAACCTCAAACGAACTTCAAAAGTGAAGGCTTTACTCTCCCTCTTTTCTTTTGTATTTTTTTGTTCATATTAATTATGTATGTAAAAGGAAAATCAAAAGTTCACACAAAAACGTATTAGTCAAGAGTTCTGAAAGCGATCATTTCCTTTCTAAGAACCTAAATCTCTAGCAAAAACCAGTAACACGCAAAGTAGTTGACAATTGCCTGAATTTAAACAGGTGAGTAGCAAGAAATTTCTCAAAGGATATTTAATCGAGCCGAACACGCAAAGTAGTCCAAATTGAAAGCAATCATTTCCTTTCTAAGAACCTAAATGTCAAGCAAAAACCAGTAATACACAAAATAGTTGACAATTGCCTCAATATAAACATGAAATGGACAAAGATCATCAACAGATTATGGTAAAATTCAAGTGACCATGAAATCTCTCTCATATAAACAAAACACAATTGTGGTGAAATCTATACAAAATCGAAATTAGCTTACTGGTTATCAGTTAGGATTGAAGGATGGAAGATTAGGAATCCAGAAGGTCCTCCGTCATCCTTTTCTTCTGAACAACTTCACCGAAGGGGACGGACGTCCCTTTGTCGGAGTGAATTTGTTCTTTGATATGATGGGTTTGATACAGTGTGGTCAAATCCATTTTCATAAGAACTAATTCACTTTGATCATCTCTGATCATGTATCAATCAGCATTCGGTTCAATTGATCTTTGACATTTTGTATCTTCTTGAAAAGCTCTACAGCTTGGACTCTTTTAATCATGAAGATGAGTTGAAACGATATCACAATTTGACGAATTCCCGCTGTAGTTCCTACAACATCGGAATAAAAGCGGGCGACGTGGTTTCTGTCTAAATGGGTTTGATACAATGTGGCCAAGGTTATTTTCACAAAAAAAATTTCACCATTATTGTCTTCGATCATATGTAAATCAGTATTCGATTAACATGATATTTATCACAGTTTATAACCTTCAAAATATCTGAAACATGAACAATTGTGATCATAAAAAAAAAAAAAAAAAACCAGAATGAGCTCACAATTTGTCAAATTCTCGTTTTAGCTGACATGCTGATCGAAGATGCGAAATAGTAATGAGTTTGGGCGACGCCGTTTTAGGCAAAGGCTCGCGTCTGTCACTCGCGAGTTTCTTATGAGCTCGCGGACAACACCAGACGTCATCCCCATTTGATTACCCCCGAGATCTCTCTCTCTCTCCCCCGGTATACATCGGCAAATCTCTTTGCGCGCCCCCCACTGACACACCCCCCGCGGACCCCACGCCCCACGACCAAAATACCCCTGGCTCAACCCACGGCAATTAATTCCTCCCATTTTCTTATTTCTCATTTATTTATTTAATAACTCTTATATCTTTTTTCACTTTTATTTATTTAATATTATTTAAGTGTTCCAATTTTCAATCCGGTTGAATCGGTGCAAATATCTTATTTTTTTTTATCATTTTATCTTCAATGGTCATAATGAATTTTTGGCTCGAAATCCTTTCATCAAGTACCCTAATGCTCTTTATTTAATTTCAGGTCTCTCTTAGGGTGCTCATTGAAAGGCTTTAAAACCAAAAATTCATTACGACCATTTAGAATGAAATGATAAGAAAAATAAGATTTTCGCACCGGTATAAACGAATTAAAAATCGGAACACTAATTTTTTTACTCTTTATATGTATTTTTAAATTATTTAATAATATATACGTAAGTAAATTTCTTTATGTACATAATAAGGATCTAAACGATGCGCTATATCTAGAAAGGGGTTGGGCAAACGAGCCAGGGGCGGACGCATGTGAGGGCAAGGGGAGTCATGTGATCCCACTGCCCTCCAAACTACCTCATGATGCTATACATATTTTCTCTGAAAATGTGCTTCCCACCAATAAAAATTCGTCCCACTGACACACGATTTTTCTCTCTCCGGACACAGCTTTCTCTAAAAAATCAAGTGTTCCAAATTACAATCCGTTTGGATGGGTGAGAAGATTTTATTTTATTTATCATTTAATTCTACAGAGTCATAATTAAATTTTGACTATAGAGCTCTCATTGATTAGCCCTAAGAAGATCGTAGAATCAAATAATTTTGAATCAAATAATTTTTAGGACTAACCAACGAGAGCCTTAAAGTCAAAATTTAATTATGACCCTTTAGAATTAAATAATTAAAAAAATAAAATCTTCTCACCCATTCAAACGGATTGAAATTTGGAATACTTAATTTTTCAACCTGTAGTTTATATATTAAAAAATATGGTTAAAAAATCAAGTGTTCCAAATTTCAATTCATTTGAACCGATAGAAAGATTTTAGTTTTCTGATCATTTTTATCCTAAATGGTCATAATTAAATTTTGACTATAGGGCTCTCGTTGATTAATCCTAAGAAAATCGTAGAATCAAATATCTCATAGGACTAACTAACGAGAGTCCTATAGTCAAAATTTAATTATGATCCTTTAGAATTAAATGATCAGAAAAATAAAATCTTCCCACCCATTGAAACGGATTGAAATTCTAATGGGTTAGTTGTTAGCGGTAGCAACAGGGGTCGAGTACAACCAAGTGGGACGGAGGGAACAATCATTTTGTGCAACTTTTCTTGTAGCCTCATTACCTTGTACTACCCTTTCCAACATGGTGGTGGAACAAATGTATCAAACCAAGCTAAAAGATGGGCTGCTTGTTATGCAACACGAATTAGTTTGTGGGAAGAAATAATGGATACAAGACCAAGAGGGACAAGAGCAGAATTTGGTGGAAACATTGATTAGAAATTGAAATTTCAAGTATTTTCATGTATTTTCAATCTTTGACGAAATTAGTACAAGTTATGTTAGTATATAAATTATGTTTTAGTTCATTTATTAATTAAAATTATAGTAAAAAATCTTTTAAAAGTAAAACAAAAAACTAGTAATGTTTAGCCTCCAACTTCACCTTCGAATAAGGTTGAGAAAAATCCCAAGCGTATGGCTAGATTGTCGGTAGCATAATAAACCGGCAAGACCGGGATCGTACCACAGGGAATTCGATGATAGCTTAATCAGATGGTAGGTCGGAAAGGTAGAATGCGGCGTTCAAGGCGGCCAACTAGGTTTGCTTTGAAACGGAGAAAAGTACCAAGGCAAAAGACTAGGAAAAATGCTTAATTAACTTAAAGAGGCAAGTCTAAGGATCTTCTAACCCTTGACAAAGGATGTTACCGGTTCTCAATATAACTCGAGCGGGAGTCACGACCGCATGCTCGCGCTCGGAGAATTTAACTTTAATGACTACGTTTCAAGAAAGATATGATTTAACGGAGACGAACCAACTTGTTTGACACATTTATCGAAAACATAGGAGGCCACGAGCCCTCGGTGAGCCGTTTGCCAAGACCGCTTGACAAACGCCTTACCGAGTAGTTAACACCCCTTGCTTAGACAAAAAATGCAAGTTAAGCTCTATTCCGTAAATCATGCTTTAAAGCCCGAGGATTCGAGAACCAAATAACTACCTAAGTCCTCGGGAAAGATTATCCCGAGACTTAGCCAAACGACTACTCACGCATACTTAAAACATAAATGAAAGCATAAAAACGAGACATGAATTTTAACCGATAAAAACGAAAACAAACTTGATTTTATAAAGGATTTAGTCCACGGCTACAACATTAATAAACGGAAAAACAGAGAACGAGACTTACTTGCTTGAGTTCTATTGAAATTAATCTTGAAAAGCTTAAGGAAACATTAATGGAGAAAAAACCTAAGTATATAATGTGTTAGATACAAAAGGTGAGAGATGACACCCCTATATATACAAAAAGGGTTTCTCTCTCATCAAATATCTAAAAAACATACTACTAAAGGCAACCATTCCAGAAATGGAAAACCCAAAAAGCAGTAAATATCTGGCCGAAGGCTCCCAGTATCGATACGAAATAAGCAAAGTATCGATACCACGCTGCTAAGTTGAAAAGGGCCAATCCCACGTAGCTAACGCGTATCGATACGGATTAGGGCCGTACCGATACGGAACACTCTGCCTTGCCACGGACTTAAATGGCATCGATACGGCATAAAACCGTATCGATACGCGAAGCTTATCCTCAGGACTTCAGGCTGGCCTCCAAGTCTTGACACCCGACAGCCCCTTGCTTTGCCCAACTCTCTTGCCTTCAAGCTTGGGTCATCTTGGCAACAATTCCACCGGGCAAAATAACTTGACTTCTATTGAAGAGTTGGCTTATTATCATAATACGCCATTTAAGGATGGTTTGCCTGAAACACTTAACAAACTACCTTACAAGTAATAGTTAACAAAAAACGACAAAAAGGAACCAAGAAGACTACAAAATAACGGACTTAAGCACCACGATCAAGCGATCTTAGGGGCTTATCAAATATCGTAGTTTGGAGTTATGTTCCTGATTAGTTTCATTTATTTGGCAGAACAAGGCCATAGACAATCTCAACTTTCGGAATTTCTTTGAGTTAAGTCCCTGAAGTTAGGGAGCTTATTCACAATTTTTATTCAAGGTAACTTTTTATGTCTTTGTTCCTTTGAACGTGTCCATGTTGCTAGGTTGGTGGCATTCTAATTTACCTTTGCGTTTTATCTTATTCTTGCCTCATTTTATTGGGTGATAATTGCCTGTTCTTGGAAATACCATCTTTTTACTTCGTATTTTGATGCGAACACTTTTCTGTTATCATGGCAGCTTGCTCCATGTCTGGATTACCTTGGGAATTTGAAAGCAACCCTGCTGCTTGATATCCATTTGCACGACCATGTCGATACAATGTATGAAGAGATCCGTCACAAAGCCCTTATATATCCAGATTCCAGTATACTCACTCATTTGCATCTGTTGATCTTCGGATGATGGTTAATGCTTTCAAAACAAGCGTTGCAGGTCTTGAGAAAGAGCTTGAAGCTCTAATTATTGGCAACCAAATACAGGTACTCTCTCAAGTTTCGGCTGATTTATCCCCTTTATCGTATGTTTTAGAGCACCTCCACTGCTTCAATACCTGAATGACCAGTGCCATTGGATTACTAATAGATATTACTGTATTGTATACGTTCAGGTCATCACAAAAGTACTCGATCTTTGTCGAAGCATTTATCATCAATTATTTTCTTAAAACGGATATTTTTCCTTATAGTGGGGTAAAAAACAATTGTAGTTGTATATGAGGGTTAATTTCATAAGTGGATAGAGAAATAATTTTTGCACTTCACTTATAAATGTGCTCCGGAATTTAATTGATGCATTAAACCACACTAAAAGACAAATTTTGGAGAGCATTGATAAAAAGTGGAGTGTAAAAATTATTTCCTAAGCTTATATTTTTGGTGCTAGGGAACTTAATTTCTTAAGCTTATGTATACATGTATACTAGCATGTTGGAAAAAACGTTGCTGCAAATTATGAACTGTTGGTGAAACCTCAACAAATGCTGAAATACTCTTTGAGTCATGACTATGTCGTTTTCCTAAAGACTGTATTTGCCCCCACCAAACGGTATGCAAAGAGTTACAACAAATCTGCCTTCAAGATAAATTGAAGCCCGAACTCGCAGTTCTTTCTGTTTGCGTTTGCATTAATGAAAACGGACAGAATATCTGCTAGACGAATATAAAAGAACCAAGAACCGATATTCTATTTCTGCAGAATAACAGAATACCGGTATGCCTAAAATTTTAGAAAGAGAGTGTGTAGAGAGAGAGAGCAATCCAATATGAAAATTTTGAGGTAACAAATGACTTTACAAATGAGCCTATTTATAGACTTATAGGCACCTTTTTTTGAAAGGTTGTGTCTTTAGAAAAAACACACATTATGAAGGGTCATGTCTTTTAAAGACACTAGTTAGGAAAAATCATGTCTATTGAAAACAATTAATTAAAAGGATACATGCCTATTAAAAGGCACCTTTTCATGAAAACATTAGAAGGGTCATACCTCTTGGAGGCACCCTCATGTTTCGCATCCTTTCCTAATAATCACATCCCTTCTTAATAAATACATCCCAAACTAATGGGTGTTATATCCATTCATAAAAAGTCACACCTTGTGTGAAAAGGTATTGCAACCTTTCACAAAACAAACCTCTCTCAACACCTTTTCAAAAACAACCCAAACTAAAACCCATTATTTTGAAAATCTCTAACATAGCATTGTTCACTAAAAAGCACTGAGCACTTCTATCGAACCATAGGAATTTGGCAATGTGATCTTCATCCTATGCATGAAATAGTATCCATTCAAATGACATGAAGCGTACAACTATGAGACTTGGATTTGTATCAAAGCCTCTGTTTGTGGACCAAAATGCCCATTGATTTTTTTTGATTTGGTACTCTTCGCTCAGGCCACTTGAATAAGTGTGGGCAACATCAAGAAAATAGAGAAAGATTTTAGGGTCTATGCAATTGAACCAAAAAAAAAAAAAAAAAAAAGGAAAAAAGTGAGGAGTAGGTGGGGTAGGGAAAATGAAAACAGGACATGTTTCAAAGTTCAAACTTCACAAACAACCATGGCCTTGCAGCCCAAGTATGCAGGCTCGGCCCTAGGGCAAGGCCCAAGTGGTTGCTGCCTAGGACCGCCAAATTTTGAACACAAAAAGCGGCCCTCATTTCGGATAATTATAAATGAAGGCGGTTTTGTTGGTAGCTATCAACACAGTGTGTTTTGGTTCGAATCTGTGCTTGCACTTTTTTTACATTTCTATTTTTTGGCATTGCCTGTTGAGATGTGTTATTATGAAGTCTTGCTATGCAAACCTAACAATACACGAGCTATCTACATCACCATGTTTCATAATCTCTCTGGATTCCAACTGCCAAAAACTCTATTATTAGCAAGGCTTTCTCTATTTAAACTTCAGACACGACTTTTTGATTCACCCGGTTCTTTATCATTACATAGAGTTGCCTTTTCGTCATTGTGATTGCTCATCTCTTCATTCTTTTGTTTGTCTTTTCCTCGGCTGCCATTGAGAAAACATAAGAGGTGCCAACACTCTTGCCGGCAATGGCACACTGCCGGCCTTGGCTGTGGCAACAAATGCAACGACGCTTGACGATCTCAACAAACCATTGTCGGATTTCCTTGGTGTTCATGAAGATGAGAAGCCATAAACAACCGCTCCAGATAGCCATGGCATGCACAATTGGGTGGACAAAGAAACCGCTTCACCTAATCACGGGAAGACAGAAACACAAATTCTCCATATACGTCTGATCCTTATGTCCATGGCTCGGCAACAACCATGTAAAAGAATGGTTCACGGCCCTTTACTTGCTCTGTCTGTTCTCTACTTAAAAGGTGGTGGTGGTTCAAGGAATTGTGGTTTTCAAGACTATATATACAACTTTGGGGACGCGAATTCCAACACCAACAATGGCAGCCTCCGGCCTAGCCCCTTGTCGCCGTACTACGAAACTTTCTTTGGCAAGCCGTCTGGAAGGGTTTTTTTTTTTTTCCTTTTTTATATATCCTGTCTGAAAGGGTTCCTGATAGTTGTCTAATCATTGATTTTGTAGGTAAGCAACTAACTATGTCCCTATTTCTATGGACAAAACTTATTTATACTTTCAATACTCTCTCAATCAGACAATAGATATGCCGCATGATCAAATCTTGAAGTTAGTATGTTTTTTCATCATATTGTGCTCGTTGATATAAAGGATATGGTGCTCATTATAACATGTTTTGTTGAGGATTAGGATATGGTGCTCATTATAACATGTTTTGTTGAGACAAAATTCTCTGTCCACGATCCCTAGAATATTATACTTTTAGCATCACAATTGTGCCTCGAAATTAGTGCATCGAGAATGCAACAAGGGAACAAAGATTTAGAAACCTCTGTCTACAAGAGCTAATGGGTGACTAGGCATTCTTGCTTAAAAGCATAATATTCCAAAACTAATGAACAACTTATATTATTTATCTAGGAACCCATAATGGACACCAATAATGGAAAAATGCATTAATTATTTGTGATTTTTGTTAGTGAAAACAACCCCTAAGGAATAATATCCACCACCCAATTACGATAGAAGGAGAAACAACAATAATTAATCAATCTTTCAAAGGACAAACGCGGGTGCAAACAAACAAATAAATTATGTGTTGGTCTTCGTATTTGTTACTAACTTATTTGACATTTTGGCTTTGTTTGGAACAGAGAGAAAGTGATGGAAAGTGGGGAAAAGAAAAAAAAAGGGAAAATGGGAGGGGAATTTTCATTGTTGACAAAACTTGAATTCATTTTTTTTTTTCTCCTCTTTCTCTCTAATCCAAACAATGGGGGGGGGAAATTTTTTTAACTTTCTTTCCTTTTCTTCCAAACAGACCCTTTAATTTTCTTTTTTGTCACAAGGGGCTGGAATTCTTGAGAGATGTTAGGTCATAGGTGCACAATCATTCAAACACAATATCAAATACATTCGTCACATACAAGTGGTCCCATAAAATGCCTGTAAAATATAGGATCCATGTGTATGTGAAAACTTGTGTTTGATATTGTGTTCAGATGGCTGTGCTCGTTATCGTTGGTCCAACTGCTTATTTACCCTTCCCTCAACTGATGCCTTTTACCCACAGCTTTCCCAATCTTGGATCTCATTTTCTCACTCCACACAAAATAGGGCCATGGGCTCCCCTCCCCTCCCCAAATATAGGATCCATGTGTATGTGAAAACTTGTGTTTGATGTTGTGTTCAGATGGTTGTGCTCGTTATCATTGGTCCAACTACTTATTTACCCTTCCCTCAATTGATGCCTTTTACCCACAGCTTTCCCAATCTTGGATCTCATTTTCTCACTCCACCCAAAACATGGCCATGGGCTCCCCTCCCCTCCCCACCACAAAACCACCACCAGCCAAAATTGTAGAGACCCGTAAATTTCTATTTAATTTTAATATTGTAGTAAAAGAAAATAAAAGAAAGGAAAAGAGGTGAAAATGGCATGAAAATTAAAGTTGGGGGTCAATGTGAAAGAAGTTGAAAGCCATGGGTTGTTGGTGCAATTGTGCATGTGTGTGCACGTGTATACCAAGGGAAAAACTTTCTTTTTTTCATTTTCACTTTGTTCTCTCTCTCAGCCCTCTCTCGGTCTCTCTCTCACCCTCTCAACCAAAAATTCACCTCCAAACCAAAAACCCACAACTATCAACTCCCAAATTAATTTCTACTCGCATTTTG
>BPLS01029772.1:129493-168359 GCA_019656275.1 Rhododendron kiyosumense | reverse complement strand
GAGAGAGAGAGAGAGAGAGAGAGAGAGAGAGAGAGAGAGAGAGAGCTATTGAAATATGTGATTTTGCTTCATCTCGTCCAAGCTTATATATGAGCTATTGAATCCAAAAGAAAAAGACAAACACACCTAATGCACAAGAAACCAAACTCTCCAAATAAAGAGAAAAACCCATGACTGTAGCCTTCAAGAATTTTCCTTTAATTTTGAGTCACTTGAGTTTGAGTCACTTGAGTGGAAATTTTGAAAAAAATAAAAGTGAGGTCATTTTACTCTATCAATCCAAAAAATTTAAGAAAGGCCAAAAAGAATTTGGGAAATTGGTTGTTTCTCCCATGCAAATCATGAAACCTGATGGTAACAGCAAGAGCATATAGCAGTAGGGTGATAGTCCTTTTCAACACATTAAAACTTTGTCTATAGATGATGTAAGTCTCAAACCATTTACACTATGATTTGGTAATCTAATATATTACCAATGAGAGAAACTTATTTACAGAGCTGCTGCAAAGCATGCTCTTTACGGAGAGAGAGAGAGAGAGCGCGTAGAAAACAAAAACGGATAGGAAAATTTGAAGAAGGTTGCTCTGAATATATGTTTTTTTCAGTTAAAGTTACTTTCTTAGTCAGAGAGAGAGAGAGAGAGAACGCAGAAAACGAAAATGGATAGGAAAATTTGAAGACGGTTGCCCTAAAGATATGTTTTTTTCAGTTAAAGTTACTTTCTTAGTCATATTTGTGATTTTGCCTATCTCCGCAGTGGCCAAAGGTGATGAATAGTGCCTTTTCCAAAATGGTTTTACATTTGCCAGTTGTTATATAGATGGAAATAACCATAATATAGCTCCTTTTTATTTCTATAACTTGTTATCAAAATTAGATGAACTAATTTGGTGATTGTGCGGAGGTTTGGTTGGAGATCTCTCTTGGGGTACATTTGCTTTATTTTGTTTGAATTTTAGGAAGGATGTTGCGTTGCTTTAAAAAAGGTCTTGCGAACTCGAACAGGGAAGAAACTAGCTAGAAAGTGCTTGAGAAGACTTTATCGTGATCTAAAGAGTTTTACTATTCATCAACAAAGTATAAACATTAAATATGTTGATTTTTCCATTAGGCCATATATTTTTTAGTTATATTAAAAATTTGGAATAACCAAAATATAGCACCTTTTTGTTTATTTTTTTGATAGGCAATAATAGTGTTATTAAGAAAACTTGACAAATGGTATATCAAGTTAGGGAAAGGGAGGCTGGTTAGAGAGATCTCTTTAGGGTACATTTCCATGTCATACTTTTTTTACTTCATATTTGATTGAATTTTAGGGCCCTCTCATTAAATGATCTATTTTATGTTGTCGAAATCACTATGTCTACATTTTTATGTGTTAGTTTTGTTTGTTCAATTTCCTTTATGACTGATTATTGTCTCTAGCTCAAAAATTATGCGCATCTTAGTTCTCATTACCTAGCCGTCTTTGTCACTCCTTTTCACTGTTTTGGTCATTGAGATATAAGAGTACCTGAAAAATATCTCCTTTTTGTATGAGAGTCTTGAAGAATACTTCCATGATCTGATTTACCTAAATGTCAAAACGGAAAACATCAAATTTTCCTATCCGTTTTCATTTTTGTTTTCAACCTTCTTCAAAATGAATTCTTTCCTCCTATTTTCTCTCCTACTTTTTCTCCTAATAACAAAATGATTCCTATGGATGTTTGGCAACTTCATTCCAAAACACATTTTAGCAAAATGAGTTTTTTGATGTTTAGGTAAATCAAATCATGGAAGTGTTCTTCTGGATGAAAAATATCTCCCATACAAAAAGAAGATATTTTTTAGCTACTCTCATATCTCATGCAATGACCAAAACAGTGAAAAGGAGTGACAAAGAAGTCCAGGTAATGAGAACTAAGATGCGCATAAAAGAAACTGAACGAATAAAACTAACACATAAAAATGTAGACATAGTGATTTCTATGACATAAAACAGATCATTTGTTGAGAGGGCCCTAAAATTCAATCAAATATAAAAAGTAAAAAAGTATGACATGGAAGCATACCCTGAAGAGAGATCTCTAACCAGGCCTCCACACAATCACCAACTCGCAGCTGAAAAAATTAAAACAAAATTAGTTCATCTAACGTTGCCCAAGAGTAATAGAAATAAAAAAGTAGCTATATTTTGGTCATTCC
The DNA here is from genome assembly GCA_019656275.1 of Rhododendron kiyosumense. NCBI lineage: Eukaryota > Viridiplantae > Streptophyta > Magnoliopsida > Ericales > Ericaceae > Rhododendron > Rhododendron kiyosumense. The sequence goes on along the minus strand of BPLS01029772.1, from coordinate 166,169 downwards.
AAATGTACGATATAACCGAAAAATATGTGGCCTAATGGAAAAATCAAAGTAATTAATGTTTATACTTTGTTAATGAATAGTGAAACTCTCTACATTGGGATGGATAAAGTCTGTCTTGAGCACCTTCCTTCCCTGTACGAGTTCGCAAGATCCTAACAAAATCAGTTACAAAACTTGTACGATTCTTTGATCGCTAATACTAGAGCCTACTGTTTTTATACTTTGTGTGAAATATATATGTACTACCTTGTGAAATATATTTGATACATAAATACCCTAATATACAATAGTTATACAATATACACAAACTAGTGCTTGCCCGTGCCTAGGGCACTACCTAGGGCACTACCGGAGCCCGGTAGTGCCCTAGGCACGGGCATTTTTGTAATATATTTTTATTTTTTTATGCCAATGCTAGAAGCCAAGTAGTGGGTAAAAAGAACCGATGACATTTTTGTAATATATTTGTAAGAGGGAGTGTTCTCTTAAGAGAGTTGGAGAGCGCACATCAGTCCTTGGATGAAATGAATCTCAACCATTCTTTCAACTTATGTTTGTATAGTCCTCACACCCTTGTATTTTATTAAGTAGATCTACACAACCACATTTGTACTGATCATTTCATTATTTTTTTGGGTAAGGTAATCATTTCATTATTATTATTATTCATCTTCTTTTTCTACGTATGTACATACATATCTATTACTCATGGCATTTAGATAACTAATAATACGAGTATAATAATAATCTAGAGTTCAAGAATTCCTTTCCACCAATCAATTAATCAATAATGTAATAGCAGACTGCAGTAGGCAAAATGGGGCATAACATATTAAAATCAATTTAAACTAAATCTGGGTTTTTGTCTAGAAATCAAGTTGACAAACATGAACACAGGGGTGGTGACCGCAGGGTAAGGGGTGGCGTGCGCATCACCTACTACGGGGCTGTTTCGAAACATCAAACAGTTTTTGAGTTTTTCACGTTATCGACTTTCTTTACATGGGCTCATTGAAAGCCTCAATAATATCTTCCTAGATGAACGAAAATGGTGGTTTTGAAAGCAGAGGAGGTTGGCAATGGCAGGCTGCTTCTTCTTTCTCTTCTTCTTCTTCCTTTCTTTCCTTCCTTTTTTTTTCTTTTTCTCCTTCACCCAGCAATCTCTCTATCCCTTGGCAAAATTAAAATTAAAAAAGAAGAAGAAGATAGTGGAGGATGATGGTGGTGATCTCTCTCTATCTCGAAATAAATGGGGAAAGGAAATGGGGTTTGCTTTTGTAGGGAAAGAGAGGATCGAGTGTGGGGAAGAGTGAGATGTGAGGGGAAGTAATGGGGATGGGGCTCCTGCAAATGGCAGAGGAGAGGGTGGTGGTTTGACTGCTTTTGGGGGAAAAAGAGATGTGATGGGTATAATTAAGTAAATTCACAAACATGATGATTTATATGCTTGTATGAATAAATATTAGAAAATAAAAATAACAGCTTGTAATATTATATTTACTCATGTTTTGTGCCCGTGCTTTTTCTGTGCTTTTTTCGTGCCTATCTTTTTTCATGCCGTTGTTGTGCCCGTGCCACGTTTTTTAAAATAACACGTCAAACTTATGAACCTATAGTGATTGGCGACATGTTTGATTCACTGACTTGACTGATTAATTTGGTTTGGAAAGATTACATTCAACAACATATATGGAGAAAGGTTTAGAGAAAAAAAAATGATTTGTTTTAATGGATGCCCCAACCAAACGCCTTAATCTTGCTTCAGTGGAATTCAATTCTCTTTATTTTTAGGCGCAAATGTGTAGTGAGAGTGCTTAACATAAGTGGTTGTGGTCCTCGTGGGTGGTGTGCGAGATAGCCGCAACAAAGTGAAACAACCCTTAAAAATTTTCCGGAGACAATGAGTATTGCCGCGACACCAGCTAGCACCGACAACACCGTCACCCACCTCATCCACCCCTGCATCATATGAGAGGCCGGTGGTAGGGTGGGAATAAGAGGTGGTGGTGGGAGAGTGCACGGGTCATAGTTGTGACCCAAGAGGATCGGAGGGAGGAGAAAGATGACGACAAACAGGCTGGTCTTCGTTGAGAGGAAATGGAATTTCTGGAAGAGGAGGTGGTGTGGTATCACTAGTATGGTATATATACAACTAGAATTGACAATAAATACAACTGGTTGGACCAACTGGAATAATAAATAGACCTGGTTGGCATGATATCAACAGGTCTGGCACTTGATTCTTTGATACTCGATTCTCTTATTTTTTTTATGGCAACTTCGATTCTCTAATTACTTGATTATCCTGTGCCCCCGCGTTCTCTATGGAGCATAATGAGTGCCAATAAACATATTAAGTAAATTCACAAACATTCTGATTTGTATGCCTGTATGAATAAATGTTAGAAAATAAAAATAACAGCTTGTAGCATTATATTTACTCATGTTTCGTGCCCGTGCTTTTTTTTGTGCTTTTTTCGTGGCTGTGCTTTTTTTTATGTTGTTCCTGTGCCTGTGCCACGTTTTTCAAAATAACACACCAAACTTATCAACCTATAGTGATTGGCGACATGCTTTATTCACTGACTTGATTGATTAATTTGGTTTGAAAAGATTACATTCACTAACATATATGGAGAAAGGTTTAGAGAAATTACTGCTTATGATCGTTAGCTACCAAATATATACTTATCATTAGCCAGTAGGTATTAGCGCTTCACAGAAATTAACCAGAAAATGATCACTTTCAGCTAAACACAATATCTGTCTGTTGACACCATAATTTATCATTGAACACCAGATTTTCATTTAACCATAACACAAACAACTATGCCGCACGCTTAGAATCAATCAACTAGTAAAACAATGAAAGAGATAAAAAAACAAAAGGACTTCCGACTTCCTCGATCAGTTCTTCTGTAGGACAACCTAATCACTACACAAGTCTAGATACGCAAAAAACCCGTTAACTAGACAAATCAACAGACAGCCCTTCTTCATCATAGCGACCCCATGATCGGGCTCAAGTAGCGCCGAAGCCAAGCACAACAGATACGCATCGTCGGCCCTATAAAGAAAGGTAATCACAACCGAGGCGGAAGCCATCAGAGCCATGTTGTGGGTATCGGCTGCGACCAGGACGAGGACCACAGACCAGAAGAATGTGACATTGTGAACGTACATGAAGAAAGAGACTCAGAAGTAGGCGACGACGAGGCGCTGGTTGGACTCAACGGGGGCCGTGAAGTTGACAACGGAGAGGAAAGGGTAGGCGAGGAGGCTGAGGTGGTAGCAGAGTAGGAAGTTGTTGTAGAAACAAAAAATAATAAAGAACACAAGAATTACGTGCTTCGACTGTATGCCTATTGCACGGGGAAGAGAGGAGGGATGGATCTTTTATTCCAATGAATGAATCATGGATGAATACAATAAGTTGTATTTAAAACATTGGAGAAAAACCATAGAAGACAAGTCCAAATGTGGTCAACAATCCACACCCACATAGGAGTAAATCTCTGCAAAGATTGGAACCAATTTCCTAATAGGAACCCGTCAAATCTTCTAGGCAAATCAATCCATATTAGGCCCAAATCTCCTCCTTCTCTTCAACATTCCCCCTCAAGTTGTTGCGAAGATGTCAATCAAGTCCAACTTGGATACAATCGCTTGAAAGTTGGCTGCAGCAAGACCTTTGGTGAATACATCGATTAGCCAATTGTTGGCTACTGCAAACGTAGGGAGTGGAAATAATCTTTGCTTGTACATTTTCTCAAACAAAATGACAATTTATACCTTAATGTGTTTCGTTCGCTCACGAAATATAGGGTTTGAAGCAATATGAACCGCAGCTTGATTGTCACAATACATATTTGTTGGATGAGCTGAGCTGAATCCTAGATCTTTTAGCAGTGCACGAAGCCAAATAATTTCCCTAGTTGTGAACGTGCTACAACATTTTGTTTCTTACTTTTCCAAGTCACAAAATTACCACCTACAAAAGTACAATACCCCGTCGTGGATTTTCGATCAGTTTGACATCCAGCCCAATCGGCGTCAGTATAGGCACTTATCAAGGTGTGTCCATTGTGCTTCATCCATATACCTTTTCCAGGAGAACCTTTCAATTATTGCAATATCCTATGTACAGCCTTTATGTGGTTGACTGTAGCAGCATGCATAAAACGACTAACCAAGCTCACCGCATAAGATATATCGGGATGAGATAAATCAACTTACCAACCAATCGCTGAAATTGGCCAGCATTAGTTAGCAATTCACCATCCAACCCAAGTTTTCCTCCACTCTCAATAGGTGTATCAATAGGTTTAACACCTATTTTCCCCGTTTCCTGTAGTAAATCCAACATATATTTTCTTTGATTTAGAAAAATGCCCTTTTTTGAATAAGCAACTCTAATCCCAAAAAATACTTCAAAATTCCCAAATCATTAATGGCAAACTATTTGTGAAGAAGAGCCTTGAGTTTGGAAATTTCACCTTGATCATCTCTGGTTGTTACTATGTCGTCAACATACACAAGAACAATAGTGGTTCCAGCAATACCTCTCTGAAAAAATAGTGAAGGATCTGCACTGCTTTGTTGAAGCCCAATTGTTGTCAATACATGGCTGAGCTTAGCATACCAAGCTCGCGGAGATTGCTTGAGCCCATATATAGCTTTGTTTAACTTTCATGCAAGTTTTGGCTTGTTTTTTAAATGATGTCTTGGAGGAATACTCATATAAACCTCCTCTTCTAGGTCACCAAATAGGAAAGCATTTTTTACATCCATCTGATAAAGTTTCTAACCATGATTGACAGCTAGAGATAGGAGAACTCGAAAAGTATTTATTTTAGCAACCGGAGCAAAAGTTTTCGTGTAGTCCACTCCATAAGTCTGAGTAAATCCTCTTGCAACTAACCTTGCCTTGTATCTCTCAATGGTGCCATCATTATTATACTTGATCTTGTATACCCAATGACTCCCCATAGCCTTTTTTCCTGTTGGCAACATGACGATATTCCAAGTTCTATTTGCATCTAGAGCTTGGAGTTCGTCCTTCATAGCTTGTTTCCAAACTGGTTCAGACGATTGTTCTTTGAACATGATAATGCTTCCTTACTCCTATTAATCTTGTAACTATTTAAAAATTAATGAAATATTTCTTGCCGTTCAAAAAAGAAAAAAGAAAATACAGTTAGGGGGCTAATAGGGTTTGGTTGTTGTCGGGGCACTATCAACTTGAATTTTTCTAAACATGTAGGGCTCTCAAAAATCAAAAAGCTAAAAAGTAGGACTCCCAAACACCTCCTTTAACTACTTGATCAAACTAAATTTTGACATAAAAATTATTCTGAACGAGTTCTAAAATATAAATGGTTTAGATTGCGAAAAAAAGCGCACAAAGGGGCAAACTTCATGGTCCAATCCACTTTGGAGGATCCTCCTCACCTGAAATACCCCACCATCTTGCACAGTTCAACACATGCAGTACTCTGCCATGGCTCCACTTTAATTTTAAGGGTTATTTTCAAGGACACCCCTTTAACTATTACATTTTGTCAACATAATCTCTTCACATTTAAAACTCATCAACCTTACCCCCCATCTATCAAAACTAAGCAACATCACCCCCTTAGTCCAAATCCGTTAACAAATATAATCATTTTGAATGGAAAATAGATAAGTTTAACAGAAAATAAAATCTAAGCCTAAAATGCCCCTTCCCCTAATTTTTGTCATCTCATTAACAATTGTTCTCTGGAAAGAGGAAAAGAATTACTTGAAAAAAATGCAGATTTTTAGTGGGTTGTAAGATTGAAGGCTCAATTAGTCAATCACAGACCCGGACCCGCAATCATAAATCCTTGCCGGAAACCGGCCGATTTCAGTCCCATAATGGGAATCCATCGATCTCAGACCTTAACCGAAAAATCCATCGATCTCAGACCTTCGCCCAAAACTACTCTTCTCTCTTGACACACACAAAAAAAAAAGTATGACTTTTCCGGCAATATGAACCCGAAATTTTACAATTTGACCATATTAAACCCATGACCTTGCCTTATAGACACTTAAACATATTGATGTAGAACAAGATTCTGAAAGATTTTATTCTTATTTTTATGATTCCAGAATTATAAAAATAAGATTTTAAAATCTAATTTAGAAGTAGAATTTTATTTTTGAAATTATAATATTAGGAAATCTTATTTGTGCGACCTATTTTGCATGTTTTTAATCTTCTTGTTTTTGTATGATTTAGGATTTCTTGTAGGAATTTTATTTTCTTTCCTTTTAGGATTTTATAAGTCTTTTATTTTATTTTTTTCTTTATAATTTTTTAACTAGCAAGAAATTGTCTTACTAGATTCCTACCTAAGATAGGATTTCTCTACTAGTATAAATAAGTGTTGTAACCTATTCAATTATTCAACTTTTACATCAACAATATTTAGAGTTTTTCTCTTTTTTTCTTTGTGCACAAAATTTGCTCGTGGTTCGAGTTCTATCATTTGTTTGATTAGTACGCAACTACTCGATCTCTTCATAAATTTTGCAGCGTCAAGTGATATCAGAGCCACGCTTTTCCTGGTTCGATGGCACCAAACACGACTGAAGAAATATGCATTGACGTTAGTCGTGGGCTTGCTGACCTAAGGAAGATGATGGAGGATAACTGAACACAGTTGCAGGATTGTGCTTACTCTGCAACCTAACCTCCAAATAAGGTTTGCACCCGAGCAAAGGGCTAGGTTGTTGATAGCATATAAAACCGATAAGACCGGGATCGTTCCCACAGAGAAGTCTTCTTTAGCGAATTTGGAATAGATGGTAAGTACGTAGCAAGGCTTTCAAGCAGCCAACTCTGGTGATTGATTCGATTAACGAAATTGAACTTAAAATTAAACTAGATTAGAAGCGGTCCAGTCAAAAGGGATTGATTTACTCAAGACTAAGCCATCAAACGGTTCCTTCATCTAACTCATGAGTGAACCGAAACCGTCCGGATTCCACTTGAAGAATTAAAAACTGAAGACTACTTGTAACTTAACTCAAAGCATTAATTCAAACTGAACTCATTTAACGCAAGTGAGAGACGAAAATAGATCGTTCGCACGCTTAAGATTATCAAGCATGTAGTACAAGGCGATAAACTTCATTGATCAAAGAAGCCACCAAGCCCATGATCAAAACTAGAAATCATGAGTTTAATTCATTCAAAACATTGAAATTAAGCTAAAGTTAAGAGAAACCATTTAATTGACTAATCCATAGGGTGAATCTCACCCCATGACTTAACCTTTAAACTACTCACACATAGGAAAAAGACTAGAAATTATGCTAGGGAAAGAAAACATGTTTAACCGATAAAGACAGAAATAAACTTGATATTAGTAAGAATCTAGTCTATAGCTACAACATTAATCAACGAGAAATTAACATAAGACAAATACCTTAAGGAGTTCTTGAAGAAATACACTAGGAAAGCTTGAAAACTTGAAAATGGAGTTCTAAGAAGAAAAAGACTTAAAGCTTAAATATATACATATTCTATCTATGAGGGAGAGAGAGAGAGGGACTTATTTATACAAGGCAACTCATCCTCTACCAAAATATCCCTGAACTTGCCAAAAGTGGCAAGTATTCCATAAATGAGTCCAAAAAGCAGTAAAAATATTTGCAGGCGACAAAAGTTATCGATACCATGAGCAAAGGTATCGATAACATCCTTCAAATGATCCCCCGGAGAAGTATGTTATCGATAACTCCAACAAAATGTTATCGATACCCTCAGGTCTGGACAACTTCTGGACCAAAATGGGACCAATGTTATCGATAACAAATGTAATGTTATCGATAACATTCTTCAAAACTGCAGATTTCAGGTTGGCTTCAGCTTTAGCAAACAGCTCCCAACAACTTCACAGCTTCTCAGCACTTAAACTTTTCTTTTACCTTTCCTTTACTTTAATTTATTTAATGAAAATAAGAAAGTACCCCCCATTTGGAAATAGTGGCATTACCAGAATTTCAAGATTCCATTTAAATCAAAATGTCAACCCCCCACTTTTAGTACAAAATGGAAAACTGCACATTTTTCTCAAGAGAAAATGGCTCAAAACATGACCTTACTCTTCAAATTAAACCTTGTAACTTTGTAGTTACTCTTAGAAAAATTCAAGGATCAATTACCACCATTTTTTATCTCGAAAATCGGAACTTTTCCAGAAAGTCATTTTTCCATACTTAGACAGATTTTAAAGGGGCCGACAGGGTCTTTGGGTACTTAGAAGCTCTCGGAGCAATCCTTGGCGTCAAAACACGCCTTATTTGCATGCTTTACCTGAAACTACTAAAAACACACCTTACGTGCAATATCGCTATAGAAGTTAAATAAACGTAAGTTAAAACAATATAAAACGGGACTAGTTGCACCAAATATCTGCAATAATGGGTGCTCATCAGATTGAAGCACTCAGTTAGCCGAGATCCATCAAGATACTCGCACTCAGTTCGCAGAGATCCGTGAGTTGCTGCAAGGGTTGACTCTACAAAATTGCCAAAGGCTAGAAAGGGATGAGAAGGATCGCGCGTTGGGATTTGCCCATCGCCAACCTCCTAACCAGAATAGGAACTGCATTGACATCCACATCAATGAGTCTCAATGAAGGAGACTAACTGAGTCACGGTAAATTTGCAAGTGCATGTGGAAGAAAGAATTGCAGCAAATGCCTTTCTTTTTTGGTGAAACTATGAATAGACCTGAGTACATAATCATTATTCTTGAATACCTCAAAAACTGGGGCTTTGCGGCATACATATTAGTAGCTTTTTTGAGTCTTTTTGGTATGACATGGCTTGCCGAAACTCGCAATAGTTTGCATATTGCTATATAGTCTTTTTTTCTGCTTTCTTTTGCATTCTTATTTTAGTGGACTTTCTTTTTCCATAGTTTGGTTTTATTTGCCAACTCGGGGTCAATTGTGTACCAATGCCGCTATGCGTACAAATTTGAACATTGTTGTGGTTGTTATGTGAACATTTATTATAGTTTTGTGATATTGGTTGGAATGAACTGTCTAGAAGTGTGCAACTATTACTCCCTCTGTGCTCCGTTTCGATTTAATGGTCTATCTTATATGCATTTGAGTTTGTATATGCAAAAGTCAGAGATTGAAAAATTATTTGTTCTTTATTTGCTGATTCAAGTTAACCATACCAATCGATATGATAAGTTATTATTTTTCGCATAGTTTGTTGGACAATGGATAGTGGGTTTATATATTGCACATGAGTTCAGTATTTATTTGTGTGCTGATTGTTCGAGCCACATATTAGACAAAACTTCAGTATTTATTTGTGTGTGCTCAAGCCGTGCCTCGGGCATGCGCTAGTAGATATATAAGAAAGTTTTGCATTCTATCCAATCACCTTCACCGAAATTTCCTATTTAGATGCGTTGGTATGCGAGGAAATAAGTAACGTAAATTTTTGAATTGCATGTAACCATCCCTCTATATGGATAATGTCTAAGAGTGGTAATAACAATGTCACATATGTTGCTTCAAAATTCCATGACAACCAAATTAAATTGGGCCACTTGTTGCATCCGCAGACCTCACAAAACGTCCTCCCGCTATACTATATGGTATAGATACAATATTTGGGACTGTAGCTCATGAGAAGGACTCCAGGTCTTATACGGAGTATATACTTTCTGTAAAGAATTTTCCTATTTAAATTTCTCATGGCTCTTCCTGAAGACCTGTGAGGTAAAAGAACAGACAGAGCAAGTAAAGGGCCGTGAACCACTCTTTTATATGCAGGGCCGGCCCTGACATTTTAGTGGCCTAAAGCGAATTCTAAAAATGAGGCCTTATATTTTTTAACCAAAAAAAAAATCAATGTAGGCGTCTAATATAAGGTGAAAAAATTAAACATACTATTTTAGCTTCGTAATTTAACTAAAATAAATTTTTAATTTTTTTATGCCATTAGGAAAAAAATGATTCAAACGTACCTCTCATACACTATGTTTTCTCTAACTAATTATTTATTAACTTTAATTGTACAAATATTATTTTTAATAATGATGGAATTAATTATTTTAAACCCCTTTTTGTTATATCAAAAGTGTTTTCTTTGTGAAATAGACATTAAAAGTAAAAAATGAACGAAATAAAATTTTTAAAAAAAACTTATCGAAATATTTATCGTGTGCAAAATGTTTTAAATCTTATCTTGGCTCTTGAGTAACATATACAACAACTAAAGCACAACTAATATTAGTACATATACAACAACTAAAGCACAACTAATATTAGTACATATATAAATAGTACAAGCCATGTCTGGGGAAAAAGAGGTATAGCCAGATGAGGCCTCCTAGAGTTCGAACCACAGACCTTTGGGTTAAAACACAATGCATCAACCATCACTGCTGGAACTCTGCTTGTGCTATAACTCGGAAGAAATTATATATAATATATTAATGTTTTATGTGAAAAATGAGGCCCAATTTTTGCTCGAATTTTGGAGGCCTAAAGCGGCCGCACCTCGGGCTTCACCTCAGGGCCGGCCCTGTTTATATGGTTGTTGCCGAGCCATGGACATAATTAAGGATCAGGCGTATATGGAGAATTTGTTTCTGTCTTCTCGTGATTAGGCGGAGTGATTTCTTTGTCCTCCAAATAGTGCATGCCATGGCTATTTGGTGCAGTTGTTTATGGCTTCTCATCATCATGAACATCAAGGAAATCCAACAATGGTTTGGTGAGATCATCAAGCGTCGTTGCATTTGTTGCCACAGCCAAGGCCAGCAGTGTGGCCACTGCAGGCCAGAGTGCTGTCACCCCTTCTATTTTGTCAACGGCAACCGAGGAAAGGACGAAGAAAAGAATGAAGAGAAGAGCAATCACGATGATGAAAAGGCAACTCTACGTAAAGATAATGAATCAGGTGAGTCAAAACTTCGTGTCTGAAGTTTAAATAGAGAAAGCCTTGCTAATTATAGAGTTTTTGGCAGTTGGAATCCAGAGAGATTATGAAACATGGTGATGTAGATAGCTATATTTGACTCGTGTATTGTTAGGTTTGCATATCAAGATTTTGTAGTAACACATTTCAACTGGCAATGCCAAAAAATAGAAATGTAAAGAAAAAGTGCAAGCACAGATTCAAACCAAAACACCCAGTGTTGATAGCTACCAACAAAACCGCCTTCATTTTTTATTATCCAAACTGAGGGCCGCCTTTTACATCCAAAATTTTGGCGTTGTGTCCAAAATTTTGGCAGTCCTAGGTGGTAACCTCTTGGGCTTTGCCCTAGGGCCGAACCTGCATACTTGGGCTTGCAAGGCTATGGTTGTTTGTGAAGTTTGAACCATATGTCTTGGTTTCATTTTCCCTACCCCACCCATTCCTCAACTTTTTTCTCTTTTTTTTTGTTGGTTCTGTTGCATAGACCTTAAAATGTTGTTAGAGATTTTCAAAATAAAGGAGTCGTCGTTTTGGTTTGTAAAATTTCCATGTTTCCTTAGAATGCTTGTTTTTCCTCTATGTGAGCTTTGTCCCACATTGGTTAGTTGAGAAATGTTGGAGTAGTACATATTAGGAAACATTTTTAATATGAATAAACAATAATCTAGTGTGATGTAGCACCTATGGTGCTTCGCACGATACTGGTAGAGCCGGTACACAGGCAAACGCGCGCTGGCAGTGTGGCGTGGGTTGTGGCGCTTTTGCGGTGCACTTAGCACGTTAGCGCTAGGCGCCTTGTAGGTGCCATTTCTTAGTGCGAGGTGGCGCTAACGTGGATGCCGCGTGTCATACACGTGGCAGGAGCGGTTCCGATCGGGTGCAACTCGAGCCTACGGGTGCGTTGGTTCGTGGAGTTGCGATCTCAGCCATTGATCGCGAATGAGCACGATCCAATGGATTGGATTAAATTCGATTGGGTGTGAGTGAAACAGTACACCAGTTTGGAGTGACTGGGTGTGATTGGTCGATCTAGACCGTAGGATCTGATCCAACGGTTAGATTAGATCGGGTGGTTACCCATTCTCAATGGGTGTGTAGTGGCCTATAAAAAGACCACTACTTGTCAGAATCCAGACACACATATTCCGAATTTCTCCCACATCTCTCTCATTCTGCGTTCTGTTTTGCTGCAGAAAATAGAATATCTTGAAGGCAGGTTTGCTATAACCCTTTGCATACCAACTGATGGAGGCAAATACTGTCTTTAGAAAAGCGACATTGTTGTGACTCGTAGTTCAGTGTTTGCGGAGGTTTCGCCAACAGTTCCGAATTTGCAGCCATTTTTCCAACAATCTTACTCTATTTTCTTGATGTTGCCACACAGATGATGGTCATGTATGGTACTTCTTCGCCAAACTGGTACCTCTTACTCGAATGCCCAGGTATGTGCACAACTCGAGTAAACCATGTACCCTGGGTTAAACTTGCCCTGTACACCCGACCTTGCCTTAAAACTTGTTCGTTTTGGATTTTGAATTGAAGGAGGTTTGAGTAGAGATAGATAGATAGAGAAAATGTATTGAGAACTGTGCGATTGATTTTAAAGCCCCCAAACAAGCAAGCCCTACCCAAAAAAAATACCGTGAATATTGAAACTTATCTGTTCTGAAAACCGTGAATAGGGAAATTTTTCTTTTAATTCGCGTGATTGCCGGCAATGTGGTCGGAAAAATATCTCTGGTGGATGACGCTCGGGGGTGGCTGCCGCATCAGAGGCGACTTACATGGGTGTGCAGTTGAACACCTTAACTCTTTTTTCTTTTCTTTTTTTCCTTCAAAATTTACTAGTAGTAATTATTTTTTGGTTTATTTGAACACTTAGTTCATCTCTTTTGAACACCCATTAGTCCAAAGGACTCATACTTGAACACCCAATACATTAACTACCGAGTTTTTGGTTGTTTAGTAAATGGAATGTATTACATATGAATTTCTTTACGAAAACTTTTGTTTATAACAACACTCAAATTCTTCTGAGCAAAATCCTGTTGAGTTGACAGTCCATTTGGATGCAAGACTACGATAACATTTTTTGTTATACGCCTATCAAAAAACAAATTTTTTTTGTTATACCATCGTAATGATAAGGGACCAAATAAGAGAGCATATCTCCAAATAGGTCTATAAATTTATTCACCATAATTTCTCTCAAAATGATATTAGGGGATCAATGCCCTGTATTTGGCTCAAAATACAAAAAGTCATAGAGTACAATTGTAAAATTGCAAGTATTATTTATGAATTTTGATTGCACTATTCCTACTATAATGTGAGCTTTGGAGGAGGTGCTATTTGTTACTAAAGCTACTAGAGTCAAGGTAATTTTTGAACACCCTATTGCAAAAATCTTGGAGCCACCACTGCACCGCATGCCAGTAAAAGTGGTTGCCTATGGCTACGGATGGTAGTGATGATGGCGTGGTCGGGGAGTGAGCAATGAGAGTATCTTGGGACGGTGAGAGTATCTTGGGATGGTGTAGTTAGTAACTTGACAACTTTGTGGATGGGGAATTGACTCCTGGGATTAGTTAGTGTGCGAATAAGTTGGTCTGAGTACCCAGTTATCAAAAAAATCATGACCACTTTGTCTGCGAAATTACATTTCGTTTAAACCTTGGTCCTTGGCGCAGAGAACGTATAAGTTTCAGAGATTTTTTGGATTAACATCAGTTGATATGGACTTTTAACAGTTCCAGGCTTCTAGCCTTTGTACCGTTGCCTAATTTCCCCAAAACTTTATCAGCTTGTTCGCCGTCAAGTATGTTCAAAATTCAAGTATTTAATTTAGTTTTTATCATGTGAAGAATATTAGCTTCTAACACTGTGTGCATGCTTTCATTTTCGTTTATAATGAAGTCGAAGAGAATCCCCCTCACGAAGATGAAACAACAATCGACGACCCAACCCTCCCAACCATGACCATAAGAGTGTGGGTCATGGGTTTGTAGCGCAAGCATTTCTGAGTTCAAGAAGCATGTTTCAAGAAGATACACTCGACTTGCCTTTTATTTTAGTCGTGAATTTGACTTATTGGATGGGAGAGTCCATGGCAGTTTTACTCCCAAACAAATCTGTTAGGGTTCCTTGGACGAGAGGGTTCCAATTCTCACTAAACCCAGGTCCATTCAATTGGAGGGAGCATACCCTAGTATCTTTGTGTGCATACTTAGGGCAGATGCGTCCCCTTTTTACTGCAGACGAACTCAATTATCGTGCTCTACTTTCACAAGGATATCTATTTCACGACAGCTTTATCCTATGTAAGTCTTCTGGCGCATATATAGAATCATCTTTAGTTTTCTTTTGATGCAATATTGGTATGGTATCTCTTCCCCTGACCAGAAAGTAGATAGTAATAAATTCAGCGGTTGATCGTGTACAGCTTTATAGGTATAAGAAAGGAGACTTGTGGGCTTACGAGAATGTTGAACAAACCTTGTCCCATGAAGAAATTAGGACTATTAATACAGGAACTTGCATGATTTCGGCACTATAATTAATGATCGCGAACAACCTCTTCTTCTGACTTGTCATACTTAATGACTTGGTCAGAATCCTCATTCTGATCCTCGATTGACTCCTCATTGTCCAGGAATAGCACTTTCCATGGATAGTCACCTTTCCAGCAATCAGCTTGTTGAACCGCTGCCTGTCGCTTTGGTTGTGGGATGGTGTTAACCGTATGATTGTGTGAAACACAGTTTGGGAACAGTTGGGACTGTTCCAGTTGTGCCTTGTAACCCTCCTGCTGAACTGCTTTCCGATGCATGGTTGTCAAATCATAAATCATATTGAAAATTGAAATTGAACTTTTTGGGGATCGTGAATTGCTTTGATTCGGCGATGTTTTCAGAATGTGTTGAGAGATACAACATATAAATGCCTTTTGGATTAGGAAGATATCTCCCAGAAATCTGATTATTTCAGGCCAAGTCAATATAAAGCTTGTCTTAAGTGAAGAAAGATGTTCACGAGTTCTGATAAGAACACCCATGGGTCAAGTAATTCGAATTTCGTAGTTGCTGTAATCCTGATATTCACCTCAAAAGGTTTTCAACACCCAAATTGATCGCCACTCTTTCAAACTTATCGATGCACTAAAACCCATGATTAACTAGGTACGTTTTCTGATTTGTATTCTTTTCCAGGTGAACCCTGTCAGCACAATTCGCAGGCTAGTTGGTGGACTTTTATATCCCAATATTAATTTTACATATCAAATAGTACTCAATGCAGCCAATTTTATTGGCTTCTTCAAGCTGGGGAACTACCTCAAGTTCCCCCTCCTAGCAGCGTTGGCAGTTGTGGTAAGTTCCTTCCCCTCTGAGCTGTGTTGGCTTTCCAATGATTGAAAGCAGTTTGAAGTTGATTTTACAGTCAGAATATAACCTTTTAACTGTGATCTTTGAGCAGGCTGTGGCATCTATCACTAGCGTTTTGGTCAGCTATTGAGTGGTATGGTACCACATAAACACGGGAGAAATAAATTTAGCGGAGTGTCCTCTGATGGGAATGTTGTACAGCCCAGACTTCTAGCACATGCGCTGTAGTAAGGTCAAAACCTTGACCTCCTTTTCCTTGGCATAAGATCATATGGTTTATAGATCACACCCCAAAGTGGGCATTTATTCAGTGGCTCTCAGTTCTGGAGAGATTATCCACCAAAGATAGGTTGTTCTCTTAGGGCATTCATGTGAATCCTACATGTGTTCTCTGCTCTAGGGAGGATGAGTCCCACTCTCATCTGTTTCTGTTTTTCACCAGTGATTATGCTACACAAGGTTTTAATTGGATTACAAATAGGGGCAGTAGTGCTGCAACATGTTCTGAGTTGGGCTAAGCAATTTCAAAGTGGTAATTCTAAGGTTCAAATGATCTTTAAATTGTCTCTGGCTGCTATAATCTATTGGCTTTGGATGGAGCGTAACGGTAGAGTCCTTCAAAACGTGCCCTTGCTGCTACCTGACAAAATTAGTAGGAAATTTTTTCTCCCTTAACTGTTGGGGATATATAGTTATTTGGCTTTCTTGTTTGTAGAAACTGTATATGGACTTGTTCCTCTTGTTCAATAAGATTGGACTTGACCCCAAAAAAATAGATATTGAATGAATGATGAAGATAACCACTATTTGAATGGTATTGAGTTTGATGGGTATTGAAAATCTCTATCTTAAGCAGTTGGATGTAAAAACTGGATTTTTTCATGATGACTGGGAAGAAAAAATCTACATGAAGTAATCTGTTGGCTTCATTGCCCTCCAAGTTCAGGGGAATGATTTAATTCCCTAAAAGTTTAGTTGTTGGTTTAGATTACTACTTACTCCATTTTTTGTAATTATGCTAACACATTTTTACTACTACCAAGCAAGTAATAACTGTTGCAACAATCCATCTCCATCCCGCCACCGCTACGTCCACTCAACCACTGCTATTTTCGCCCCTCCACCGTCACCATCACCATATTCCACCACCACCGCCATAGTTTCACCACCCTCATGATGTTGTCGTGATCCCTTATCTTTATATATATTCTGAAGTTGAAATGGGTTGAAGGGAATTCGAATGAAGGAGATAGACCGGCCTCAAAATGTCCCTCCTTTTCGAATGTTGTTGCCAATTAGACCACTTAGGACAATATCAAATAGTTTAAGGATTCAATTGGCTTTATTATAACTTTATTGACAAAATTGAAAAGCTGTTTTCAGGCTATTAGATCTATTCGGATCTAATTGTTCTCATCCAACCTATGTTTCTCCCTTGTATTTTTATGTTTTTGGATAAATTCTCAGCTGTTTCCTCTTTCTTTTTTCTTGATGTATCCTTATCGAATTTAATAAAATTAAAAAAAACTTTATTGGCAAAATGAAGACAAATTCGAATAGCCTTTTAGAAGATGGCAAGATGCACTTTTCCCCGAAGAGTCAAGAGGATGACCGGTTTTAAAGGGGCTTATTAACCTTTTTGGTCTCCAAAGTATTATTTTTGTTTCATTTTCGTCCCCAATGTAAACATTGAAGACATTTAGTCCCCAACGTGTCAATTTTGTAAACATATCTATTTTGTACCGATCATGTCCCTAAGTCTAACGCTGTTAGCCCTTTCCGTCAAAATGAGGGGCATCTTTGTCATTTCACCCACCCCAAATTTATGTAAAAAAATGAAACAAAAAAGGGAAAGCTTGCAGCCGGAGCCATGGCCCTGCCTTCACCAACCTTCTCCTCTCATTTTCTCCCTCTCCTCTCTTCTTTCTCTCCCCATATCCTATTTACCTCCTCTGCTCCCACCACCACAAACCACCCCCACAGAACACCACACAATCCCAATCACCCCACATACCACCACCAGTGTTCACCTCCAACACCACCTGCAACCACCGCCACGGCCAAACACCCAAAAGTAGTCACAAAAACAAACCAATTCAAAAAAAAAAAAAGTCAACGAAAACAAATCCTAACTCTCAAACAAAAAAAATGCAGGAACACCATCTTGGGTTTTCTCTCTCCTCGTTCTCATTGGCCATACAGTGCAACCTCATTTTGACAGATGGGGCAAACGGTGTTAGGCTCGGGGACTTGATTGGTACAAAATTGATACGTTGGGTACTAAATATCTCCAATGTATACATTGAGGACGAAAATGAGACAAAGATAATACTTTGGGTACCAAAAAGGTTAATAAGCCGTTTTAAAGGAGACCTCGTCCTATTTTCGGCCCCTATTTTCTCACAAGTGTGTCCGCCCCTTTGTGAAGCAATTTTGTTTGGGATTGAATCGGAGGACAAATGCAACTGATCTTTGGCTCTATATTACTAAATCCAAACCTTGATAACACCAATGTATGGTCCAGATTTGGACTTTCGTTCAGTTCAAAACTTGGACCGGAGAGGAATTGGAACCTAGGGAATATTTGATTTTCTTATCACCACATTCAACTTCTGATCAGAAAAAGTAAATGTTCATTCAATGTTGTGCAGTTCTTTCATTCAATGTTGTTGCAGACGTTTTTTTTAAGGGGTTGATGGGATTCCTTTGTTATTCCTGTGCCACCTTCAGTAAAGAACTTGTGGGATTTCAGTTTGCCTCATTGTTACACCAAACTGCCTACTAGAAAACTTCAACTGCAACCCCTTAACAAGCGAGCTGTGATGCAGACCTGTCTTCTTGAGCCTTTTTCAAGTTGATATGTATCGGTATGGTTCACTTTTTTCAATTTTGGTAACCCAGGGTGTCCAGATTAGTTTAGATGCACCTTGACTACTCATGTGGGACCAATCTTCATATGGACCTGCTCCATAAGAGTTGGTAGCAGCTAGGAGGTTTTGAACTTGCTCAACCTAATTAAGAAGGAGAAAACCACTAAGTCCTAGGCCTCGACCCTCCCAAGTCCTGCCTTGGCCAGATGACCGCCCGGCCAAACTAAGCATCTTCAACATTAAATGCACATTCATGAAGGGACTTAACAACAGGAAACGAAGAGAGCATTTAATTCCAGTTTGTGAGTCAATTTAGAGCCTCTTGTCAAGAGACTTGTTGCATACTATAGGCTTGAGCACATCTAACTGTTCATATGGAATTCTGATCTGATGGCAGATTTTCATGATCCGATGAAATTTTGTTGTGCAAGGTATGTAAATATTGGGTGACTATGAAAAACCTTGTGCTAATCCGTCAAAATACATAAGTTGGGATGGTATACACTATTATGAAGCTGCCAACAAACTAATTGTCAATGGCTCCCTTTCCGACCCTCCATTGTCAGTTGCATATGATTGTCACTCTCCATGAACACCAAACCCTTCATTGCCTAGATTATCATAATGCTTGCTAAACAATAATAGCCTGTTTTCTTGCAAAATAGGGGTCCACAAGAGTGTTAAGTAGGGGTCTATTTAGTTACCAAAAAAATGGGTCTACAAGACTGTGGAGTATGCTTTTACAATGTAAATAATCCGAACACTCCACAATCTGATTATTTACATTATATGATAGTTTGATTATTTACATTGTAAAAGCATACTCCAAAGTCTTGTATCCCCCTTTTTTTACAAGAAAACCGGCTATTATTGTTTAGCAAGCTTTATGATAATGTAGGTAATAAAGGCTTTGGTGTTCATGGAGAATGGCAAGCATCTGCAACTGATACCGGAGGGTCGGAAAGGGAGCCATTGACAATGAGCTTTGCAATTAGTTTGTTGGGAGCTTCAGAATAGTGTATACCATCCCAGCTTATGTATTTTGACGGATCAGCACAATGTTTTTCACAGTCCACCCGATATTTACTGTACCTTGCATAGCGAAATTTCATCGGATTATGAAAACCTGCCATCAGATCAGAATTCCATATGAACATTTAGATGTGCTCAAGCCTCTAGTATGCAACAAGTCTCTTGACAAGAGGCTCTATATTGACTCAAACTGGAATTAAATCCTCTCTTCATTTCCTGTTGTTAAGTTTCTTCATGGATGTGCATTTTTTGGAAAAAAATAAAATATTTCCTCGAATATTTATTTTGCTCCCTTTAAATGATCTAATCAAGGAAGGGTGCTTTAGATGTTCACATTTTTTCAGAAAGGAACCAGCACAAGGGAACAGAGGGACTAGTAAGAGTAATGCTCTGCGCGGTTGGAAAAATTTCGCATAGAAGTGTTCAGGAAGCACTGAAGTCATTCTTGTGTCCTGTTCAATGTTTTGAATACCGTACCAGCCAGGGTACCGATTTTTCTACTGGTACGGTACGTACCGGTACCGGTCAAATATCGGGTATCATTTCGGATTGATCGCTATTAGTGTTATTTTCCTACTTAAAAGAATTTATAGTATAATATACACTTTTTTAAAATAAAAAATAATAATAATAATTTGGTTATTTGTCCGGTACTGCGCGTCTGGTATTGCCCGGTACCGTCCGGTACTTAAAAAAAAAAAAATTTAAAAGTAGTCCGGTACTGGCCGGTACCGACCAGTATTTGAGCAGAAACAAAATTAGAGGTATAGGGTACCGGATTCTGTCAAAAACGGTACGTACCGGCCGGTACGGAGCGGTATGGAACGGTACTAATAACATTGGTCCTGTTGGCCACATTGAGAGTTTTTACAACAAATTTGAGATTTTTTTCCCCAGAAAAGTTGTGTTTTTGTACTAATTTCTAGTAGCAAGTTTACTCGACTTCTTTGCTTATCTGTAAGTATTTAGCTGAAAACAGATCAACACAAGTAAATGCTGACTTTGCAAGTTTTGCCCTCAGCTTGGAGACGTTGCTGTTTAGCTGCTTGTTGAACTCCTTAGCCACCTCATTCTGAGCCTTGTTGCACCCATTTTTGTCCAAATTTCTGGGCTTTGAGTCGTCGTAGAGGACGGTGAATAGTGGCTCAGATCCGAGTGGCCCCATGTAATGTACCCAGAATACCCTTCCCCCTTCCTGGTACAATCGCTGAAACATATTCATGAGAAACTCTAGTAGCAATCCATAGCATAAAAAAAACAGTGCAATAAAATGATACAGTATGATGTGGCAAACTTAAGTCTTACAACTGCTCCTGAAAAGCCTAGTCTGGAAAATCGTTTCGAAAATTTCATTCCCACATCATTTTATACAAGTATGCTATGGGTGAATCACGAAAAACTAGCATTTTCCCGAGAAAAGTGGTGGTGTTTTCCCTTACGTGGATTGCTCGGGAGAACTTTTTAAGGATATCGGGAATTGATGCTCGTAACTTTTCATTCGTTGTATTAGTATCCTGAAGAGCCCAGACCAGATCATTAATTCTGTCCAATGTCAATAGTGTAAAGAGCCTTGGAGAAATCCTCAAGCCTCGGAAGACTTCTTTTAAACGGTTGAATTTCCTTCCCTGGATGCCACCAAGTTAACATACGTAGTTCATAATCATGAATCGAAGTACTTTATTGCATTTATCTGAAAAAATGACACAAAGTGTACTAAAATTATAGAACGAAGGAAATACTTGGCATTTTCTCAATCCAATAGAAACATTTTTTGGCCCGAGAACTTACCATTTGTACCAAGTTCCTTGTAGATAGCAGCAGTTCGAGATTTAATGTGCATTAATTGCATTATTTGGAGCTCTAGGGAGAAAGGGCTGTAGCCGCCTTGACGAATACTAGAACCTGACACTGCAAAGTTAGCAACATGACTGAAATTCGTTTCAATTGAGTCTAGGCATGCACTCTAAGTAAGGCAATCCCAGTTCTTTAGCTGCAAATAACAGTTGCATGATCAAATCTTGAAATTCCTACGTTTTGAGATTTTCATCATATTATCTGACTGGGAGTGCATTCAAAGTACAAATAGGTGCCAGCTAGACACGAGAGAAACACGGACAAAGGTTCCGGTGTCATATCCTAGCTATATTATGTAGCATTTCTGATTATGTAGACATAATTAGTTGCTTACCAACAAAATCAATGATGAGTCGACCATCGGAAGCCCTAGACGGCTTGCCAAAGACGGGTCCGCCATATGGCAACAAGTCTGTGCCGAAGGTTGCCCATCGTCCACCCGTGTCAGAAACCACATCCCCAAAGTTTAATATAGCCGGAAAATTGCAATTCCCACCTGTTTGGACCGTATATTCACCGCCCGTCGATAATCGACCGAAGAGTGACGATTATGGAAATGCAACCTATTTTATTATTATTTTTAGTATTTGTATTTTTATAACATATGCAGGACACTTGGCGTATCTCTATTTACGTGGAAGTTGAAAGGACACATGACATTGTCCTACACATTTGGCGGTTGAAAAGAACACTTGGCATACTCCTACACACTTTGATGTTAGTAGGAAGTTATTTGGACAAGTGAAAGCAAAGGAGAATAAGGAGTATTGAAGAAGTTGGGAAGTTATTTCCTGCGCATATTTGTTTTCCTATAAATAGCCTTTTTAGGCTTCATTATAAAAACACACAAAAACAACGCCAATCAGGCCTTTATCTTTTCTTTTCTAGGAGTAGAGTTAACTTGTAATTGTTCACTCAATCTTCTCGATTGATTGGTCTTCTACTTTGAGGGTTAATAAAGTCCATTTTGTTAATCTTCTTTCATACTTCATCCATTTCATTGTTTGTTTCCAAAGAAGTCCTGAAATACGGCAAGGAGCCAAACTCCACTTTTCACATCCACATTCTAGCAAGCTTACGATACGGTTTTTCCCATCGATTCACTGTCGATTGGAAAGAAAACATAAATTTTGGTAACAATTTTGGCGCTAGAAGGAGGGCTCATTACTAATTTGGAAGTGAGCAATGGCACCAAATGGCTCAGAGATTGAATCATCTGACTTGATTCAACGATTTGCGAGGATTTTAAATGATCCAGAGAGTGAAACAGCCAAAACATTGATGGCTATGTATAAAGCAGCAATGGCTCGAAATAAGCCAACGGTAGAAATCCCAGTTAACGTAAATGTTAATCTTGGGCAAAACAGTGGATATGTAAATTGTGCTATTGAAACACCTTCTTCACAGGTGTATAATAATCCTACTTTTGAACCTAGGCCTAGCCCAACAAGGCCAATGGAATTTTATCAACCAGTTCCAAATACTAGTGAAAATAATGGAATTGGAATTCAATATGGGAATAGCCAAACTGGAAACACGCCCATTGGTTTTAAAGCACCGCCTGGAGTTGACACTAATCAAAGTCAATATGTGCCTCTTATGGCACACTACACATCAACCACAAAGACCCCAAAATTATTTGTTCAATTATTGATCAACAATATTCGGAAGAGGTATGGATTTTTTCGAAGCCATCTGTATTGGTATCCGTATTGGTTTTGGTTGAAATATGCCCAATTTTGGTTAAGAGGTGTAGATATACATGTTCATTGCTTTTCTACAATTTTTCCTTTTGCTTAAAATTGTTTTCTCGTATATATATGATTTACCCAGTACAAACCTTGAAAGGGTATGACTTATAAATGGCTTGAGAAGCCATTTGTCAAATTGTAATTATAATAGTTGGTCTCTGTTCAAACAGAAAAGAAAACGTTGGCCATAATTTAAAGCATTCATTGGGGGGCATCAATTGATTTGAGATTGCCCCAATCCCGTTAATTATGATAATGATTTCCTATACATTACTCAGAGATTGGAAAATTATAATGGTGATTTTCATGAAGAAAACAAAAGCCAATAATGAAATGGCGGTTACTCATATTTTGGCCAAACAAAGGCCAATGGCTAATTTCGTTCCAGATTTTTACACAAAATCAGGACATACATGGCCAAACTATGAAATGAAATAGCCCTCTTTTGGTATCGAATTTGCATGGGGGGCAAACTCATCTTTAGAAAGCCAAATTGTTAGAACAAAATGGCTTGGGATGTTGAAGTATTCAGCCTTAAATGGAAGGTTTGAACAGTTAAATTTTTTCAAAGAAGGACGGCTATTTGTTGGCCAATCTTTGGAACAATTCTTAAAAAATCTCCGTCGATTAATGAGAAGGCCAAACAAATTAAATGGATCCAGTACCCCATTCCCTTCGATTGGCCAAATTAAGTCATTTGTTGAAGATTATGGCCACCAAGAGGACTAATGTACGGAGACGTGTTGGTTTTGGAAGGAAATTGGCCTCACAACCACCAATGGCAGTAAAGTGGCCAATATGTTGCTGCCTTTTGCTCTGGATTTTCCACTTACCCAAGGCCGACGAACTTTATCCAATTTGTTTGGATATCGACGGTAAAAGAAATCAATTTGTTTAGCCATGGATGGCAGGTTATGCTCCCATCGATAGGAACATTTTTCTGTCGATCATAATTCACAAGGCTTACAACCTATTTGGCATCATGGTTCTGGTAGCAATTGCCCTTGATTATAGACTGTAATCATGTTTATGAGCCAAAAGAATATCCTTTGAAAAATATGTGAAAATCTTTACTTGCCCAGTTTTATTTGGTTTTTCCAAATGAATTTGGGGGGGCAAAATTCATTAAAGGGCTCGAAAATTCGAAATTCAAAGCAAGTCGAATCATGAAATATTAATTCGACTAGAGTTTTTAATTTAGACCATGAATGGTCAAAATAGAAAATGATCCCTCCACTCCATCTATATGGGTTAAGAACAGTGCGAAATTAACTATGGAATACAAGTTCAAGCCAATCATGGCTGTGACAGCACCTATAACCATGTTTAATTACACCTGTAGAGCGAGATGCATCTAATAATTTTCCCAGGGGAATCAGTTTATTAGAAGGTATTGAACTCCTTTGTTTCAATTAAAAAACTGATCCGACGAAGAGGTGGAAGTCCAAAATGACCCAAGAAGTGGGGTAACTGCTTGATAGTTGTTCCCGTCGATTCTGGGATGTTTCTGTCGATAGTAAGCCAAGTTCCCGTCGATTCTGCACTTGTGCTTGTGTCGATAATGGATAAGGCTTTGCCAACAAATATTGGCCCTTGATTAGAAACTTTAATCATGTTTATGGGCCAAAAGAATCCTTTAAAAATATATTTGAAAATCGTTAATTGCCCAGTTTTATTTGGTTTTGCCAAATGGATTTGGGGGGCAAATTATTTACACCATAATAAGTTATCACCCATCGATATCGACAAAAGGGTGATTTAAAATTAGTTCATTATTCACTTGGGTTATGTTAGCACTTCACCCAAATAAATAAGGAGGGCATTGTTTGGACCGTATATTCACCGCCCGTCGATAATCGACCGAAGAGTGACGATTATGGAAATGCAACCTATTTTATTATTATTTTTAGTATTTGTATTTTTATAACATATGCAGGACACTTGGCGTATCTCTATTTACTTGGAAGTTGAAAGGACACATGACATTGTCCTACACACTTGGCGGTTGAAAAGAACACTTGGCCTACTCCTACACACTTTGATGTTAGTGGGAAGTTATTTGGACAAGTGAAAGCAAAGGAGAATAAGGAGTATTGAAGAAGTTGGGAAGTTATTTCCTGCGCATATTTGTTTTCTTATAAATAGCCTTTTTAGGCTTCATTGTAAAAACACACAAAAACAATGCCAATCAGGCCTTTATCTTTTCTTTTCTAGGAGTAGAATTAACTTGTAATTGTTCACTCAATCTTCTCGATTGATTGTTCTTCTACTTTGAGGGTTAATAAAGTCCATTTTGTTAATCTTCTTTCATACTTCATCCACTTCATTGTTTGTTTCCAAAGAAGTCCTGAAATACGGCAAGGAACCAAACTCCACTTTTCACATCCACCACCACCTTTAACACTACTAATCCCAGCCACCCTTGGCTAACAACAAAACTTGTAACCACCAAACAAAGCACCCATCTACACTGCGGAGAATCTATAAGTGGCAGGTCGAAAAACAACGAGATGTGCAAATATCTTTGTACGATGAAAATCTCAAAACATATGATTTTCAAGATTTGATCATGTAACTGCATGTTATTTGCAGCTAAAAAACCTCCAACAAGAAGTTGAAAGAAGGCTGAAGCCCTTGGACCTGCAAATAACTCAGTGCATACACTTTAAATCTCGTGTTGCTGCTATTTACAAGAAACTTGGCATGGCAATAATGGTACGTCACTTTGGAAACTACAATCAGTCAAAAAGTTGCCTTATAGGAACCTTTGCTTACTTTAAAACGGTTTTCCCAATTGGGTAAATTATCAACAAAATTGTGGCGCCGATGCTGTCTACTAGTGTTAAACAAATGGCTTCGATTATTTATTATCAATCAATCCAGCAAAACGCAATTAGTGGCCACCATTTAATTTTTTTCATCTGAGGGATTTTCCGGGGCCAATTTTATAGAGCTTTTGTAAACTAAATTGAAAAATTGATCTAATTAAAGAGAATATTATAAGTGGTGTAGTGCCCGGCACCCTCTCCCGTTTGGCCTTAGAGGAGGAAGATAGGCGAACAACAACCAGTTAGTTTGGCCAATTGGGTATGAGATGATTAGAAGGGGAAAAAAGATTAATATAGTCTAATTTCTTCTGGTATTATTCATTTTCTTGTGACAACTCAGTTTTGTACTTCTCTGCAATTCAAGAGCAGCTAGGGTAAGTCCGGTTAGTGGGTGGGTTTACTCTCCACACAATTGATCAGAATTTGATTCTTGGTATTAGGCCACGATTTTTTTTTTTTTTTGAATTCTTTATTCCCAGTCTGGAAAGACTGGGTGGAATGCCTTTGACCTATCGAGAAGTGATTTAATTGAGATGCAAGTAAGCTGACCTTGAAGACTCTTGACCGTCAAAATGAAAAAGGAAATTTTCTTTACTGATGTTATGGAAAGAAGAAGTCACGGAGCTCAATCGCGACCGTCCAAAATATTTATGGATGATCCAGATTAAAAATCAATTATGATCGGTAATAATTGATTGTGATTAATTTTTTCTCGAAAAAATTTCATTAAAATCTGAATCATCCAAAGCCGAAATGGATGCGCAAGATTGAACAGCTCCGGCTCCCGAAAAAAGACATACCCTTCCATATAACTTGCTCTTGAACACCTATATATGTCAACGTCTTCATATGGGAAAGTACTAATAGTGGATACAATATGATTCCGTTCGATTAAGGGTTTTGGATTTTGAATTTTCATCATTACTTTCATTTTTTTTCTTTATATATCTCCAATCATTACCCCTATTTTTAATTATTATTATATTTCTCTTTACATTTATTACCTATAAATCTAAATCTAAAAACCTAAAATCCAAAACGAACAGGTCCCAGCAGCACTACAGTCACCGAAGGCAACATGCAGTGGCACACATCGTTTGGGGCCTACTCTGGGCTCCATACGGATGATCCGATCCATTCAATATATTTTTAAAAAAAAATCGAGTGGGTTGTGTGAAAAATCAGCTCAATCCGATATGTGCAGGTGCTTGGATCAATCTTCTCATATTTGGAAAATCGAAAAAAATGGAAAGATTGGTTTTCCGATTTTCTAAAGATGAAAAGCTTGATCCAAGCACCTAAACATATCGGACCGAGCTGATTTTTCATGTACTCCACTCGGTTTTTTTTTTTTCTAAAATTATTAAAAGGTTCGGATCATCCATGCAGAGTCCGGAGTGGATCCTCACGGTGTGCGGTGGCCGGCCACTGCATTTTGGGTTCAGTGGCTGTAGACTTTCTGATATGGTCCCCTTCAAGAAGCTGAACTGATGGACCATTAATGTACGTCAATTCTTATCTGATTATATTACCAATTAAACTTTTTTTTTTTCTAAGAGCAACTGAATTCACTCCAACTATATCACATGCTCATGAAATGTTCAAGGCCCAATTAGTAAGGGCACGTTCTCTAGCCGTCTTTTTTTTTCCTGATAAATCAAACGTCCGTCCTAGTTTATGTTGACATTGACTAAAGCTCGTAACACTCGAAAGACAAAAGTGCTCATTCTTTTCTATTGATCGAGTGATCGGTATTCTTGATCGGATCAGAGACACATTGTCAGCGTTGAGTGCTTCGCCTTCAATGATTGAGAAAACTCATCATCAACGCCTCTTATCTTAATAGAGGCAAACAGCAAACTAAAAGAGTCGCAAGCGAATATTCTTCTCTAGCTAACATGACAATGTGTACCACCTCTATTATTGTCCATTTGTCCTGTATGCTAACATGGGCGTATTATCTCAATTGGGGAAAAAAATTTAGTGCTGAGCGGGTACTTCGTGGTGCCCGCTCGCGCATCCCAGCCATCCATTTCGTTTTTGAATGGCTCAGATTTGGAGAGAGAAAGTGTTGGGATGAGAGGAGAGAGAAAGTTTCAATCCAAGTTGCCCAAAAGTGTATCGGATGGCTCGGATGTGCCGAACGAGTAACCATGTGGGATATACTCTCCTCAATTGGGCTAAACCAATTTCCCTTTTGATTGAAGAAGAAAAAGGAAATCTATATTTTGCCAATGTCTTTCTTGCGCATATATAACTGGGATTATTACCACACGTACCAATATGCAAGGGACCACTATATTTTCTGAGACACACATGAAACTAGGGTTAAATAGTTGTGAGAGTTGAAGTGAGACATTCGAGAGACCACGAGTATATCCACTGAGCTTTAAGATCGGACCTAAGGCAGTTTTATTAATCATCTAATGTTGAGCTTAAAATGATTTTTTTTTTGTCAAACTTTAGAAGGTACTTTCATTGACACAAAAATCATACACCGATCTCAAAAAGACATTAAGACGACGTAGAAAATCTGCCACAACAACACCCACAAGAGATGACAAGGTTCCAAGCATGGAAAAGAGACCCACAAAAACACCAACAAAAAAATACCAAACAATAACAAAACCAAAACCTACGAGCCCCTACAGACCCACACACCTAAATCCAGCTGTCCAAACTGCCAATCAAGACCGCAACCCGGGTGGTTGAACATAGCAAAAACTGCGACCACACCCCACCATCAGTGCCGGCTCATATATTTTGGAGACCCGAAACGAATTTCCTATATTGTGCCTCTTACATATTTATGAATTTCTTTAAAAAATGATAAAAGTACAAAAAATAACAAAAAAATCAAACTAAAAGGATACAATTATGACTATAAATGTAAAAAGATATGATTGAAATTATGGACGTGCATGGGAGTCAAACCATACAATCCCAATAGCATGACAATATTATGTGACCACTGAATCAAGTATCTAGTTTGTGTTTTATTTGGAAACATTTTAAAATTAATATGTAAGTTACATTACAGTGGGGCCTCAATTTTAAACCAAAATTTGGGGGCCGGAAGCGATTGCTTCCCTCGCATACCCTGTAAGCCGGCCCTGCCCACCATCCAGCTCTACTACCTCCATCCCAAGAACTAAGACCTCGTTAGGTCGCAAACTCATGCGATGCCTAGAGCGATGAGGACGAGGCCAGCCTAATAATGTCGATGGAACTGCACACATAAGAAAGATTGGAAAGAAGACCACGCAAGCAGACTACTAGCGGACGATTGGCTTTGTCAATGTCGGAGGTCGTCGGATTTGGGGAGACTAGAGAGAGAGAGAGAGAATCGTTTGTTCCAAATGATTCACATCAATATCAAAGAAAAAACCAAGCCCTTCTCCCTTTTCCTTCCCGCCCTTCACTAAATTAGAACAAGGACCATATAAATCTTTGTCCAAACAAATTTCCACACAACTCGAATATTTGTTTTTTCCCTGTCAATACGTCCATAGCAACGAGCAAGAATCATGCATGGCGTATGTTTTTGGCCTCACACACACGAAAAATTAACAACCGTATCAACTACCGTTGATACAACTATTGTGTCAAACTATAAAAGTAAAGGTAATGTATTGATGAGGACTACTTCGAAATAGCATTTAGAAGGCATCCCGGAGTAGGAAAAATACACAAGCGAAGTAGTAAACATGAAAAACTGTCGTATTAATCACGAAGTGCACGATTTCGACCCCCTCTCTAGTTATATTTCTATTCTGATCAATCATATAGTTCTCCAACTGCATAACAAACATCTAGGAGCAAAAATCAGGTGTCTTGCTTTTCGTTGACGTCAAGAAAACACGGAAGATTATACATATTCTAGATCTTGAAGTTCAAATTAAGAAACAGAACAAACAAAACGCGAATCATATGCCTACTAATGTCCATACATTAGAAAGAGTAATATTACAATAACCAACTTAGTACACATGAATCGATACATGAAAACCCCATTAACACCACAAATCAACAGATAGCTTTTCCCCATATATTAGAAAGAGTAATATTAGCAGGTATTATTGCTTCACTGATTTATTATAGTAACCAACTTAGTACACATGAACAGATACATGCATGAAAACCCCATTAACGCCACAAATCACCAGATAGCTTTTCCCCATCGCAGTATGAAGCAGAAACAAACTCACAACCATGGCTTGAAGGTTAACCATCAGAAATATCTAGACCATCTCAGGGGTAGTGTCTGTGACCGAGGCGAGGGCCATAGACCCGCGCGAGAAATGCAGCATTGTAAAGGACAATGGCGAGAGAAAACCCAGAGGTGGGTGATGAAGAGGCGCTTGAGAGAGGTGATGCGAATGAAGACGATGACGGATAGGAGAGGTAAAAAAGAAAGGACTTCCGACTTCCGACTTCCTCAATTCTTTAATTCATCGGACAACGAAATGAGTACCCAAGATCAGATATGCGAAAACCCCATTAATAGACAAATCAATATAGAGCCCTTCTTCATCACAGTGATTGTGTTGATTTGTGAAATTAATTAATGAGGTTTTCATGTATTTGATCTTCTTTTTTTCTCGACAAACGAAACTATTATATGAACTCGAAGGGATAAATCGAAGAGGCTCGAGCAAAATGGGATGGCACACTTACTCGAGCAAAACAGAAGAAAAAAGAATAGCTAATCAGAACCTTCCAACAAAAAATTGGAAGACAAACTCCTCAACCCAACAGGCCATTTTACAGCTTCAACAGCTTCACGTATCTGATTTTGGGTACTGATTTACAAGGTTTGCACAGGTTGGAGATCTGGACGCGCGTTGATCATGGTGGTCTTGTAGAGAGAGAGAGAGAGAGAGAGAGAGAAGTAGTATACTGAAGGAGTGTTGTATCTCTTAGGAAGGAAATAAATAACGTATATATAGAGATTAGCTATCCATCAGTGTAACGTTATTGCTAATAACCGGGAGATTAATTAGGAAGTTAAGTATGACTATTGACTAGGTTCTATGCCAACTCTCATTAATAGGAGGCGAAGAAAAAAAAAAGAGGAGACTTAGTCAAATTAGTTATCAAGTAACCACTCCCTAATGTATATTTCTAACGTTAATTACTTGCTCACCACTATTGTCACATTTTATATGTGAAATATTCGTTTGTGAGTTTAGGCCTCCTTTGTGGTTACTTTTCTCCCTTTGTGGGGGGTGGCTACCCATTCTCGATGTATTGTTTTCGTATCAATGAAAGCACTTTGAAATTTTGACAAATAATAATAATAATAATAATAAGAAAACACCTAAGGTATCCCCTCACAGTGTTCAACAAATGGCTTCGATTATCATCAATTAATCCAGCAAAACACAATTAGTGGCCGCCATTTAATTTTACACAAGCGTTCAAAAAATTATTCTTAACATAGTACTATAGGGAGGTTTTTTCCTCACATGTTTTCTTATTGTAAGAATTTAGTTCATGTGTAGGGTCCGGCATCCCCTCCCATTTGCCCCTAGAGGAGGAAGATTGGAAGACCCGGGGGCTTGCGGTGCATAGCACTATGTTGTGCACTATTCAAACTGTCGGATCGTACATTCGATAGATTTGCGCATGAACTTGACTTGAAAACCGTTGACCGTGGAAATGAAAAAGAGAAGTTTATTGTTTTACTCCTCGTCCTCCCGTCCAATCCATCACCATATCCTGCCTTGAGTTTTTTTCCATTTTTTCCCTATGCCTACTTAAAGTTACTTTCTCTCCCTTTTGCCCTTTTTAGTATTTACAGATTTCAGTTAACGTCTTCATAATGCAGCTCACGTACGTACGCAATCCACTCCACGCCTGAATATATTCAGAATCCAGATTGGAATGCGGTGTAATTCTAGAATTTTACCACTTCCCCTGCACTAGAATAAGAACTATGGTATTAGTGTAATGACTTCACCTTCATTATTGGATTTTCAAGGAAAAATACACATGTGCTTAGTGCGACTAAATGAACCGAGTCGCTCAAGAAATGTACGCTCTAGGCCCAATTCGGTATGGGCACATTCTCTTGCCATTCTGACAAATCAAGTGTCTGTCCTAGTTTATGCGTATATCGACTAAAGCTCCTAACACCTTAAAGACAAAAGTGCTCATTAGGGCTATAAACAAACCAAGCAGCTTACGAGCTTAGCTCTTTAAGGCTCGGCTCAGCTCGGATTGTTTAGTAAAATAGCTGAGTTCGAGTTTTTGCTGGGCTCAGTTTGTTCGACAAAATCTCGGCTCGTTAAGGGTGGCTTGACTTGATTAAAGGGGCTCGTTTAGTAAATGACTGAGCTCGGCTCGATAAGGGCTCGGCTCGTTAAGGCTCCAACCGAGGTCGAGCTTGAATTTTTGGCTCATTCAGCAAACGAGCCAAACTCGAGCTCAACAAAGCTCGGCACAGCTCGTTTATGGCTCTAGTGCTCTTTTTTTTTTCCCTATACATTGGTACTCTTTGATTGGTCCCGCTGTCCAAATTATTGTGTCGGGTGGGGCAGTACTTTTTTTTTTTTTAACAGCGAATAATTTTTTTTATTGATAGAAGAGGAAAGAAGAGTACATATAAAAGGCTAAGCAAGAGCATCACAATGTGAAGACAACATCCCAACTATGTTGCCCCTTACCCTGCGACAATCATCTGCATCTCAGCCCGCAAGTTAATTGATAAGAGGTCAACTTGAAAAACACAAAAAAGAATGGGAACTGCAACCCACAAAGACCAATCAAAGTCTACACATATCAATCCCAAATTAGACATAATTAACAAGTAGGCCAACAAAACATATTATCAATCCCAGTAGTGAAATCTCCAAACTTGAGATGCAGCACTTGATTCCAGCAGAGAATTAACACTATCAAGCTCCAAACGTGCAAGCCTGTTAAAAGAATAACTTGGACTAGAAGGCCCAATAAGACTAGACTGTGGACTCTAGCCCAATCTAGGGACAGCAGCGCTTTATCAGTGTCCACAGAGTAGTGACGTTGTCGAGGTTTCAAAACAAGCAAACAAAGAGTCCAGTGTTGAAATGCAGCTAAACAGTCAACAACATGTGAAAAGAATATGAGTTGTTCGGTGCTTGTAAAAAAAACAAAAAAAAATGTAGACTACTCCCCAAATGTTTTTTCTTTAAGGAAAATTCGAACCAGAAACCACGTGAAAAGAATATGAGTTGTTGGGTGCTTGTAATTCCAAGTTCTATTCATCAATTTTGTTCCAAAATCTCTTAAATTATTTGTTCGTCTAGACAAGAGCAAAGAAACAACCCAAAAAAAAAAAAAAAAACCTATGATTCTAACCTAAAAATGTTTAAAAATACAGATACTTTCAACACTAAAAAAAAATGGAGTGTGAATAACAAAATAGAGAGTGTAAATATCAATTTCTATTTTTTCTTCAGTAAACTTTTAGAGTTATTTTTCTTATTTTTAATTTTTAGATTCCTCTCATCATATTGATGAATAATATCGGGGGGCTTGGCCTAGTGGTCAAGGCTCCCCCCTAAGATATCATGTTTGAGATCTATCAGGTGTTATCAACTCCTTTGGATCAGTCCATACTGAGCTTTTGCTTTGACTTTAATTGGGATCCTTACAAGTGGGCTGTGAGATTGGTCTACCAAGATTAGTTGAGGTGCAAGTAAGCTGGTTCGGACACCCGATTATTAAAAAATAATTCTTAAATTATTTGATGCAAACCAAGCAAAAATTCATATACGGCATAAATTTTATGAGAAACAATGCAATAATAAAGTTAGGCCGATGAAAATAACCCATCTTCTGACAATAATAAAATTAGGCTGATGAAAACAACCCATCTTGTGATTGAAACCATCAAAATAATGAGGCCATACTTTGATGTCACATTCAAAAAAATTAACTGTCCAGAACTCTTTCTTGGAAGGGTTTCTTTAAATACGGAACATGGCACCAAAAGCATGGAGTAATCTCTCGTCTCTAATGGGTAAGTGGGTTTTGGATACTAATTACTAGCTCGAGGAGTCTGTCTAATCCATTCACTAATTGAGATCGTAATTGCTAGGGTTGTTCTCCAGTCAAATTCACCTTCAATAAGGAGAAATTTTGTCAGTGCCGGGTGGGTATTACGTGGTGCCCGCTCAGCACATCCAAGCCATCCAATGCGATTTTGGACAGCTCGGATTTAGAGAAAGAAATAGGAGAGAGAAAGAGGAGGGGTGAGAGAAGAGAGAAGGTTTTAATCTGAATCGTCCAAAAGTGCATCGAACGGCTCGAAAGGGCCGAGCGGGCACCACGTGAAATATACCCGCTCGGCACTGAAAAATTTCTCTTCAATAAGGCAACAAAAACACCCCAAACATTCATAAATATTAAATACGGAAAATGTAATGGTCATTGACTCATTTGCGGTACCCATCCCAGTAAAGTAGTAAGGAAAATGTCGTGGTCATTTGCAGTACCGGTATGGTTGCATAGCATGGAGTGACATTTGAGGATATTATACGGACTTGGCACAAATATTAACAATGATGCCTAAGTTCATTGTCCAAATATATTTGGTTGAGGAATGTATGAAAAACAAACTCAAGACGTCCCTGCTTTATCACTTCATTTTAAAATACAAAAGACACTATTAGGATCTTAAACTCCAAATGGAACTTGGAAGATTGTATCAACCATCTATACAAATCTAATTGAGTTGAATTTCTGTGGGTGTACTTGAAAAATTATTTTAAAATTAATCAACGATTTAGATTATTCGTGTGGAACTCATAAATAGACCCCAAACAGCAATGTATAGATTTCGGTACCATCTTGTTTCAATTCAAATATCATCTTCACTCTTTAATTGAGCAACATTGACATATGTTTCCCGAATCCGTAAGGTGATAGAAGTGTTTGGGCAATACACAACTGTCTTTTGTGCCTAAAACATTAGTGGTAATCCAAAAGGAAAACAAAAAGAGTTTTTTTTGAAAACATTCCTCCAACTATCCACCAGATTTTTACTTAGTCCTCAAACTATCAAAATGTTTTATTTAGTCCTCCAACTATTGGCTTGCATTCTATTTAGTCCTTCCGTTAAGTTTCAAACGGACACAATAGGACGACAACGTTTTGTTAAAAAAAAAAAAGTTTCCAACCACCAATTTGCAATCCTGTCGAGTAGAAACGTGATTATGAGAGCCTTAGAGACAAAATTTAATTATGTCTCTTTAGAATAATATGATCAGAATAATAAGATCTTCAAACCCATTCAAACGAATTAAAATTTGAGCACTTAATTTTTTGAGACGGTTTATATATTAAAAAATATAGTTAAAAAATTAAGTGCTCAAATTTTAATCCGTTTGAATGGGTGTGAAGATCTTATTATTCTGATCATATTATTCTAAAGAGACATAATCAAATTTTGTCTCTAAGGCTCTCATAATCACGTTTCTACTCCATAGGATTGCAAATTGGTGGTTGGAAACTTTTTTTTTTAAAACAAAACGTTGCCGTCCTACTGTGGCCGTTTGAAACTTAACGGAAGGACTAAATAGAATGAAAGCCAATAGTTGGAGGACTAAATAAAACATTTTGATTGTTTGAGGACTAAGTAAAAATCTGATGGATAGTTGGAGGGATGTTTTCAAAAAAAACTAAAAAAAAAACCTAATTTTTCTATTTACGTGTTTCAATTTCCTCCACACTTATAAGGGTAGTAACAGAATTTTTAAAATATCCTCGCGAAATGTGACCAAAATTGTTCTCCTTTACCATCAAATATTGACGTGGGACTCAAAGCGAAATCTATGGACATCAGAGTGTGTGTGTAGGAATCCTCCATCAATTGTTAAAATGACAAAAGGTCGATGCAAGAATGGGTAAACATAGGCCAAAATGCTACCATACCGATCAGCTCGCACCTATAGATTATTGGGTCCATTCCGAGTTCTACATAAATAATTCAAGTCATTCATTGGATGTTAAATAAATTTTATAATTTTTGTCCAGATAGAATATTTTGTATTTAAGCAAGAATGCCTATTCTCCCAATTAATAGATTTCAATTAGCACTTCTAGACAGGTTTTGAAATCTTTGTTCCCTTCGTTGCATTTTTGCTATATAGACATAGTTATTGTATTTGCTTACCTACAAAATCTATGATCAGACAACCATCATTTTAGGCTGCGTTCTCTTGGAATGGACTAAAATCTTAAAATTTTGTCTTTATTTGAATTTTTTTTTTTGGCATTTTTGCTCTAAAAAGTGGTTATTTTTCAAAATACTTGGGTAAAAAGTGCCAAAATTTTACTTTTCCGATTTCTCTCATTGAGACAAATCATTAATTAACAAAAGTTTGGTGCAAAACTAATAAATGTGAAGAACCTTATTGGGCGAGAAATTTTTCGAAAATGATACCCACTCGGTACATCCAGGTCATCCAATGCACTTTTGGACGATCCAAATTAAAACCCTCTTTCTCCTTTTTCTCTCTCCAAATCCAAGCTATCAAAAACTGCAATGAACCATCCGGATGTGCCGATGGGACACCACATGCTACCCACCGGCCACTGAAAAATCCTTCGGGTTGGGAAGATGAACTCACCGTAAAGGTAAATTGCATTTCACCTTTCATGTTTCCCTAGAAAGTGTCAGAATTGTATGAGCAAAGTTTCAAACTTAAACGGATGACGTATGCAAGCATGGGCATTCTCTTGGATTCCAAATTGCAGTTGGGTTGGGAAAATGCATTTGTCTTTCATTTCTTGGAAGCATTGGATCCACCGAATACTACTCTAAACGGAGGTAACAGAGCCCACCGCTTTCTTTCTTATATAGAGAAAAAACCAACTTGTACACCATCTCTCTCTCTCTCTGACGCTGAAGATAGGTATGATCATTTATTTGAAGCTATGGATCCCTTACTACCCTCTAGTGAAGAAGCTGCTGAAGAAGGTAAATCCTC
>BPLS01029772.1:101518-124493 GCA_019656275.1 Rhododendron kiyosumense | reverse complement strand
CATTTAAGTAAGTTGCGGACTTTTCCTTTTCCGATCGAATTTCGATGATCCGAGCTACTCAATGCATTCAGAACATGATTTTAAGGGTACTCGCGAGAAATCAGCAAAAAAAAAAGACCGGGAAGGACTTCATCCGAGCAGTTTTTGTTTATTTTTTATTGAACGGTTCAAATAAAATCTGTTCAAATCAAGCCCTTCCCGGTCATTGTTTTTTCCGATTTCTCGCTAATACCCTTAAAATCACATTCTGAATACATTAAACGGTTCGGATCATCAAAAATTCAATCAGAAAAGAGGAGAAATGGTGTGGTTCGCAACTTGCTTGAATGCGGGCACCCGCATTAGAAGTGCCCTATGTATATATAGCCTTAAGGTTCTCATATATATTGCTTTCGGCTTACCACATTAATTTACATATTGAGTGATAAAAATTTACCTCCCATGTCCATACTAGAAACGTAAAATCGCCAAAGCTGGCAAGGTGTTCAGCAAAATTGGTTGTCAAATTCCAAAGCAAGGCCGAGTCATCTATGAGTCGGGCAAGTGGGGAGGTCGGAGAGTAGTAAATGTGGCTTTCATAAGCTAGACACGTTGAGTTTAAAAGCCAATTCAACCCATTTGATTCTGGAAATTCCTTTCACCCATGTTTACATATAGCTAGACTAGGTGTTTCCTGTCGTGCAAGCACGAAGATTTTGTGCCCATGGAATCTGTACCCAGATATCAAAATAATTGATAAGAAAATTTGTGAGCTTATGCTAAACCAATATATAGCAACGGCCAGCGGGAGCTATTTATGCAAAGACAATATCCAAGCCAAATGCATGTGATTAGAGCAGATTCAGAGGCATAACTTTTCTGATAGCTTAAATTTAAACGATAACTGAATACAATAAACCATGTGTTCAAATCCATGAACGTCCACAAAGCTAATAAACAAGGCTGCAGATAGATCAGTTAGCATCATTTACAGTACTACAAAACATGCAAGTAGCAAGCCAGCAAAAGAACAAAAGCATTATTTTTTGACAAAGTTCTTCCTAAATTACCTGAAAATTGCTGTAACACATGAGCAAACACAAGGAACTCAAAACCATTCATAGATTCTTTCAGTTTTGTCTTCCCAATCAAACACAATTACTCTTACTTCATAATCGGCAAGCATCATAATCAAAGCATAATTTGTCTATTGCAGGCTCAGGAGTTGAATGAATTCTTGAAAGATAGGGCACGTCAACGGCATCTCATTGCAAGCTATGGTCCAGGTTCGCTTTCCCATTCTGATCAAACTATTGTCCAAATTCAAATCATTAATAATTGGATGGAGCCTCCTTCCAAATTCCTATACAAGACAAAGGAGATATTAATCAAGCGCGATGACAAATAATGCCGAAGAACTAGCACTGCTATGCAAACCATATAAATTAAGTTGTTCCTTGGATTTGTACCTCAGCGGTCAACCTATCTGTTCCATATATACTTATATGCAAATCTAGCTACACAAATTTGGCGCTTAAGTGTTGAAGTGAAGCATGCACTTTGCAGATCATCTAATAATTACCAGAATCCAAATATACAACAAATGAAAGCACATTTCAGTTAGTATAGAAATCTATGTAGAAACAATCAACAAATAATTTATGGTCATCAGGTTATACCTTCTCGATCGTACATTTCTTGCCAATATGGATTTCTTCCTTGAGACCAATCATATCTTAACTCAACATCATTCTGAATTAGGATTATGGTATCAAAAATCCACCTTTGTTCACAACATAAAATAACTTTGTACCCATTCCTAAGGTTATGAGCTGCACAGAATTCACTCCACCCAAATGACATGACATTATTAACAACACGAGTTGGTCAAGACTTTGAACCATGTTTCAATAAAATCCAAATTGTGCTTGTAGTATCCTGTGTAAATCGTGTCAACCCCAATGGCAAAGCCTACATAACAAAAGTAACAGAACTCATATGTAAAAACTAACATCAAAGACTATAAAGAACACATGATTGACTGCCAAAGCAGGTTCTTGGAACACATTCGAGTCAAATACTGGCAATGACCAACGCCTACAAGCACAATTTAAATTCAACATGATCATATCATAAAACCATATGATTGATTGCCAAAGCAGGTTCTTGGAAGCATGGAATTAAAGCATAATAATTTGGAAAACATGAATTTTGAGCCAGCCTAACACAAAATGCATGCCAGCAGTACTGCTATACATAAAGGAATTATGGACAACAGCATTAAGCCAAACCGCCAGATTAATTGTCTTTAATTTGATTCCCACTCCAACTCACTGCCGTGAGGTTTGAAAACCATTCTACCATCTTCTCGCGGGCACGATACAGCAACAATTTCTTTTTGGGTCTAAGTCGTAAGCAAATAATAATAGCCACCAACATCACGTGCCTCAGTCGGATGGTTCTCAAAAGTCCACCGGACAAAAGGACATGTCAAAATCATAGTGCTGGGAAACACTATGCATGTTAATCAGCAATAACATTTTTGACAGAAAATAGTTCTTCCAATTTCCAAAAAAGAAATTCTATATATTATAACTGATACACTTGATAAGGGAACACACAAACATACATAATTTGGACAAGCATTATGAAGACTCCACGCATGCAAAATCACAATGAAGTGTTGATAACCAAACCTTATTAAGAACCCCTTTTTTTTTTGGCTCGATCAACTTTTACTTGACATTCCTAAGGTCAATCTGAGGTCATAATGCTAGGCTTAATATTGAACCAACGGTAATGAGGTATAGATATCACCCCATGAACCATATAATCAAGAACAATACGTGTTAAACCAGAGATTTCCCAAAATGACAAATACGTTAGTAAGACAACTATCAATCTGAAGTCTCTCAACTGTAGCCTTAGCTACAGTGGAAAACTGACGGCGACAATTATTCAAGCAAAACACAGTTAATCAAATATTCCATTCTTATGCAAAAAGTACATATCGAGCATCTGTTTCGTCCGTTAAATGTGATGAAATGAGCATGAGATCACATTCAAACAATTCACAGCGAAGAATAACGCACAACTTCAAGTTTCATCACTACCATCCAACAAGTACGCATTTTTCTATCTATCAAGGGCAAAAATACCAAAGTTTGAAACCCAGCCAATATAACGCAAGAACAAATCGAACCCGGAATTAGTTGGAAACCTCAAAGCTCAAATAGGCAGATTGAACCTGTCAATCTGTTACATAGGGGAACAGAGACGTTGCACGAAAAAGAGAAACTTTGGTGACAACGAGAGGATAATAGATGGTACCGAAGACAGAGCACAAACGGGTAATTTTCCACGCACACAAATCCGATTACCCGAAGCTCTCAGAACCACGCCATGATCGCGAACAACACCCGCGCTCTCAGAACCACACCATGATTGCGAACAACACCAGCTGAATCGAAAGCTCGAGAGAGGAAGACAGAGGGCAAATCCCAGATCGTTCAAGAGCACCAACCGTTGATCGTTTCCAGTTTACAAAGGGCAGAGCCAAAGACGTGGCATGCATCCAGAACACAGCAAGAATCCTGCAGCTCAGATAACGACAGCATTCAGAACCGCTGTTTACGAAAACACCCTCAGTAGATAGCCTCGAGCCACTCCAATCGGAGAGGCTCGTTCTAGAAACCTTCTTACAAAATAAACAATTTATTTTATATTTTTAAGCTAAAAAATAATGTAAATAAAAAATAAATTTTTAATTTTTTTGCATCGTATAAAAGATCTCAATGAGATGTTTCAAACAAGATTCATATTGTATATTTTTAGATTTCAACAAACCCATAATTTTTGAGTTTGAAATTGTCTCCTTAAAAAATAAGTACTTTTTTCCAGTTCTAGACTGGGGCCAAAAATTGGACAAAAAATTCGCAACCCTTTTAACGCTCTTTTATTAACCGGTTAGATAGATATCACACTAGGCCCCTTTGGCCTAGCTTTTTTGAACAAGTTGAGCTCGAACACTTTACAAACTCGGGTTAGCTCAAACTGTTTGCAGTCCTACTAGGTGTGATCAAAACACAACATGTGAAAGATATACATGCGGTGGAAAAGTCAAGCTCAAACACTGTACAAACTCGACTTAGCTCGAACCATTTGCAGTCCTACCAGGTGTGATCAAAACAAAACGGCATGTGAAAGAAATACAATGCGGTGAGTATGAGGTCAATTTTGCATTCAAGACTTGCGGTGATGCGCCTGATATTTGATTGATCTCCACCACCCCATCTTTTGGTTTTGGCAGACCTTTTTTTACCTAAAAAAAAGAAAGTTTTATTAATTCATAACACGAAATGCAGAGTTAATAGAATCATGAATACACCGGTCTGATTATCCATAAACCTCTTCTCCTAACCATACAGAGAAAACTGATTTAGATCTAACAGGCTAAGCCCAAATCAAGAGGAAAACCCTAAACAAGTCCAAGATGGTTGGTAAGAAACTAACCCAACACCTATTAGGACAAAACCCAAACACACCTAAGGACCAGACCCCAAAATAAAGCCTCCAACAAACATCTGAGCCTGGTCCAAACCAAGAGGCCAAAACTAACTCTAACCCCAAATACTATTTCAAGGTTTTGGCAGACTTTGAAATAGTATTTCTTGTTCTCCAAAGTTCCATTAAGTGCCACATGTAGGGAAAATGATGGCTCATGATATGTTTTGATAATTAATATCTTTTAAAGACATGCTAAGAACATTTGTTAATGAACAAAATGCCCTTGGAGGATATTAATTTTCAAAACACATTCTTGGCCGTCATTTTCCCCCACATTTTAAGATGTTTACAAAATTGAAGGAAAAATAAAACGACTATTGACTCATTGGGGGAAAAAAAGAAGAAGAGAGACAATCCAAAATGGATGACCAGTCATTGGGTCTTTATTTTGTAGTATTTTCTTAAAAGTATGCGAACCTACATATTTTTTTGTTACTTATGCTTATTATTTAGTGCACTCATATTTATTAAGGTGACATAGTTCAACTTTCCCTCTGTGATAAACCACAAATCAGAGATCACTATTATAATTATAATGATAGAGAACAAATTCTTTCCACCTTATATGAAAAATTCTCTTTTTCCGCCTCCACTATTCGTGGACCCCACTGTTTGTTCTTCGCAGTAATTTGCAAATCATTCATCTTGTGAGATTCGTTGAGTACTATATTCACTCAAATAAATCAACTTGATTGAATCTCGATAGGTGTATCAAAAATTAAATTTTTATTTATAAAATGAATGGTTTGATTCTTTGAATTTAAACTATCTATGAACGTCTATTGTTATGCATGCATTGTATAAAATAAATAAGACAATAATATGATGGGGTGTTTGACCAGACGATTGGAGGTGGGGTTGACTAACAATTCCCCTTTTTCCCTGATCCCATGTTTTTTGTGTCTTTTTATTTCAACGTAAATATTTCCAACCGGACTTCAGTGTCTGTAAAGGAGGGACGTTTTAACTTTCAATCCTCGGAGTGCAAGATTAGTTCCTGGATTAAAGGAGCTCTGGACAATACAAAAATATATACTGTATAATTTACCAATAGAAATTGATTTTCACGCTTTATTTTTGTTCGCAGGCATTCTATTTTATACGTAAAGTTACTAATAATTAACTCCATATGTTAAAAGTAGAGTGCATGCATACAAAGGTGGAGCGCCAAAATCAACATCTTTTACCAAATTATCTCACGGGCTTGGAAATATAACACATAGGTGATTTTATTTGACCCCAAGTATTACTGAAGTGTACTTCATTGAAGTTAATTTTGATTTTACTTCTCCCTCTGTTTCTAATTGATTGTACACCACGTTTTTACATGCATTTTTTCGAACCAAAATATAACGTACTTTCGTACACAATTTTTTTAAATTGAGACATTTAATTTGGTTTCAAAAAATTTTAAAAATTATGCACGAAAGTGCTTTATATTTTAATTAAAAAATTGCACGTAAAAAAATATGAACAACCGGCCATTTAGAAACTGAGAAGTATCAAAAGAGGCTAAAGAGTAAAGAGCACCTTTTAACGGGTGCGTCCTGATGAGCCAAATAAATGTCGATGGGACGACGTCCCTCAACCTAAATAGTCCTTACTTTTTTGTTCGGGACTGGATCAAAATTGGGTTTGAAAACGATCTAGAACCCAAAATCCACGTCTAGACCTCGGATCAGAATTGCCCCGAACGAAAGAGTAAGAGATCTTGTTGCAAAAT
The DNA here is from genome assembly GCA_019656275.1 of Rhododendron kiyosumense. Lineage (NCBI taxonomy): Eukaryota > Viridiplantae > Streptophyta > Magnoliopsida > Ericales > Ericaceae > Rhododendron > Rhododendron kiyosumense. The sequence continues at coordinate 118,225 of BPLS01029772.1, read as the reverse complement.
TCTCCAGTTTAGACCTCGTTGTTTTCATAGATGCGCCGTTGTTTTCGGGGCAAATTCATATAGCCCCAAAATCCACGTCCACTCAGCATCCATGTCTCTCAATGACGATGTCGATCTCTTCGTCTCGGATATCTACCATTAGGGAAATTACTTTCAACACGTCGATATCCTCTTTTTCACCTCCATTCAACAATAACACCGGGGTCTCAATTTTCTATAAGAAAAAGCTTCTTTCCACGACGGTCAACGGCTCTTTTCCTCACGATGAGGCAGTTCGAGAAAAAAATGGCAAAAGCCATTTTCCCTTGGTCAAGTGCCAATGTCAAGACATGAGTTTCAGACAAATGGCTAAGGATTTGAATTCGAGTTCCTTGCGAATGCAAAGGGAAACAAACGTTTGACGTGGCAATTAAGCGGTCCCGAAGCTGTATGCCCACTAAATTCCCTTTCATTTGTCTATCAGTAAGTAGCTAGTATCACTTTTATACAAATCAAATAGAAAAATCTTTCACCAACGAACAATAAAGGACCTCTCTTCATGGCTTCCAACAAGTTCATGATAATTGCTATGATGCTAATCTTTGGTCTGTTGGCTCTGGCAAGCCCTGGTGAATCTCTCGACTTGGATCACCCGTGTTTGTGGCCCACTTTCTAGTTCTTCTTGTTGGAAACAGTGGCATAGCCAACAAATCGCACCAACGGGGCACAATCCATACACGCGGCTTAATTGTGAAAGAACAGAAAATTATCCATCTCTTTTACACAAACTTGACATGCCTTGATTTTTCTTTTGCACTATTTATTCAAGACTATTTCTATTTGAAAAGTGATTAACTATTGGATGATCTTAAAATAGCAAGGAAAAAAAACATAAAAATCAAGCTGAGACTAGCTGTCACCCCACTAGTGGTAGGAGATGCAAGGATTGATCAATAAAATCATGGACTCGGCTTTCCTCCAATTCAAGTAGGAATTCCTTCAACTCATGACACATGTCGGCACTTGATTGGCCCAAGTCCCTTCCCTCCTTAAATTCCAACGAAATTTGTCTAACGTGAAGTTCCTATCTCCTGTTTTTTGGGGAAGCTCCTCCATATTAGGAAAATATACATAATTTACAATCCCATTAATTTTTCTAGGAATAAATTACCGTATGTACCTGTTATGAATTCTATCATAAGTAAAGAGTTGGGCCTCTAAAAATAATTAAATTGCCAGAAAATAGAACAAAGAAAAATTCAAAAAGCTCAACAAAAGAAATACGAAACCAACGTGAATTCAACATGTTAACGCCTATAGGAAGCCTTCCCACCCCCACACACAAAAAGGATAAATTGTAATAGGCACTTTGGACGTCCAATCTAATTCAAAAGATTCCGGAGCAAAAAAGCCATTGCCTTCCAAATTCTAGCAATTTCATGCTGCAATTGAAGAATATTCTCGTCGGCATAGAAGAGAAATTGATATCGGTAAGTGGCCTAAAGAACAAGATTATGCTATTTGATTGATTCTTGTGAGAGTAACGTTACGTACGATTGGATAAATTCCATTAGGTTTTTCCCATATTTTTGTTTTGAACGGAGGTTTCTCCATTGTTATTCTTTAGTCTTGCTGAGAAGATATGGAAGATAGAAAAATGGGATTGTAAACTATAATTTCCTAATATGGAGGCGTTTTCTAGGAGATAGTAGAACTTCACGTAAAAAGTTATAGTTGGAATAGGGGTTCAATACTTCAATTCCGCTAGGTACGTAGCTTTTCCTAGGAATTTAAAGAGGAAATGAACTTGGGTCAATCAAGTACCGACATGTGTCATGGGTTCAAGGAACTCCTCCTACTGGGGTTGGACGAAAGCCGGGTTCTAAAATCATTTGGCATAGACTGATAATTACATATAACACAATATTTTACTGATTGGCATCAAGCTCAAATTTCCGTATTGGATACGTGCACCACATAGCTGCAGGAGATCACTAGTTTTTGGGTTGTACACATTCTCCAGTTATCTGTTTTTTTTTTTTATAGGCAAAAAGATTTTATTAAGACTCGGCAAAGGGTACATTGAAAGAGGACCATATACAGACCATTGAGAGAGAGGAACTGTATAGGCCTAAGGGAAAATAACGAAAAAAGAGTTACATTCAAATTGAATGATTCCAGCTGATAGAGCAGAACAACACCCTCTCAGCCCTCCAGAATTTAGGAGTTGGTAAGAGGAAGTATGGCAGGGTCACCTTTCTAAAGCTGCTTACTAATCTTCAGCAATACAGAGCCAACCCCTAATTCTTCACTCTCCTAATCGCTTCCAAGGTCCACTTGAAATCTTCCACATAATAGACATGCAAGTTAAATTTGCCTTTTATCCAAATTGTCACTCTAGTTTTCACCAAGTCCACAATGTCTTCCTCTTCCCATGGTCAGTGATTAAAAACTGTATCGTTTCTGCATATCCATATAGTCCACACCACAGCATAGAAGGTTGCTTGAGAACAAGATTTTTCCAAATTCTTAAATGGGAAGCCATTCCAGAACAAAAAGAGGCCTTTTAAAGTTGCCGGGCAAACCCAAACAAAACCTCACCATTTCATTATCTCATTCCATACTCTCCTTGCACTATCACATAGGACGAGTGAATGATTGGATGTTTCCTCTTCATTGTTGCATAAGGGACAAGAGCTAAGCTCCTCATTCAGGATTCCTTTTCTTACCAAAACAGACCTCGTCGAGGCACACTCCTGTACAGCCATCCATGCAAATAACTATACTTTAGGGGGGCAAACATTCCTCCAGACAGCAAACAACTCTTTGTCTTCTACAAATTTCTGATCCTCCCATTTGAAGTATGCAGACTTCACTGTAAATGTCAGATTTTTGCTCCATCTCCATTCAATACATTGTTCTTGAGAATCTCATAATTGCACCACACTTAGCAACTGAACCAGAGTTAGTAGCTGAACCTTTCCCAATCTCGCAAACGTCTTGTGAAATGGAAATCCCAATTCTCTGGGTTCCGATTATCCACAATGTCTGCTATCGTTGCTTCTTGCTGAGCAGGAATCATATACAGTCTTGGAAAAACAGCTTTCAAAGACTCCTCTCCCAACCACTTGTCTTCCTAGAATTTAATCCTTGTACCCGAGTTCACCTTCAATTTGAACCCCTGAACTACAAATTCTCCCATATCCGCACACAAACTTCCTACCGAGCAGATATCCTTCCATATGATAGCGGCCTTTCCTCTGCATGGTAGCATAGGGAGCCAAGTTTGATCATCTAACCCGTACTTGCTTTGCACTAATTTCACCAACAGCGAATCCTTCTAGCTCCTTATTAAACCTCCACCACCACTTAGCAAGTAATGCCACATTGTGTTCCAATAGTCTTTTGATCCCCAATCCTCCAAATTTCTTATTTTTGGAAAGCTTTTCCCATTCTATTAAATGTATTTTCCTAGACCCTTCGGATTCTCCCCATAAAAACTTCCTTTGTAATCTTTCAATCTTATTAGCAACTGCGGCTGGCATCTTAAAGAGTGACATACAGTAAATGGGAAGGCTGCTCATATTAGAAATCAGCAAAGTCAGCCTTCCAGCCGTGGACAAACGCCTTCTCCTCCACACCTTTAAAACCTTTTCTACCTTCTCAATAACAGGAGCCCATGTTTGAATCTTCCTTGGGTTTGCTCCAAGAGGTAACCCCAAATACTTCAAGGGTAGTTTACCACTCTTGCAGCCTATGGTAAGAGCCAATTCGTTGACAACTTTTCCCATTTTATTAAATGTATCTGTTTTAGCGTTATTCGGGTTGTAATTGCTCTTAAAGAGTTTGCCTATCCCTCTATATTTCTTGCCGTTCTTCCAAAAAAAATAAAGAGGTAGAAATTCTCCCAGAATTAAATTTTTTTAGAAATTGAACTCCTGTAGATAGAGATATACACCTACAAACACATGAATCAAAAGGTGATGCCTATCAATTTGGAGGCCCTTGTCAGACGAAGGATTAACATAAAATTTTGACGTGGACTTAATCGCAATACAGGAAAAAAAAAATTTCGACAACTCCAAAGATAAAGAAAGTTGACTTAAATTAAATCAAATTCATTCCTCCTTTGAACATGCCCACAATTCTGGTTAAAGAAACTTTCCTCTTAAACAACAAACTGCCATCCAAAAAATACTACTGTGATCTACAAGGTATAAAAAAAAAAAAATTAATGTCCTAAACTATGGAAGTCATTCACAGCTAATTTGGCCCACACCTAATAGCAATCTTCGACCCTTATGCCTGGTGCTGTTGGACATTTTGCAAGGGGGCAATAATCTTTCGAATGAGATCCCCATGTCGGGATAATCTTTGTCATCAGGTACCCTAAGGCATTCAGCACCCCAACCCCAGTCGTTAGCGAAACAGCCAATAAATATTGGTATTTGGGCGACCAGCTTGCCTTAAAATGACCAGCAACAACTGGAAAAATTAGTCCTACTAAAAACCACGAGTTCAAATTTGCTGGAACAGCTGGCGGCATCCCTACTGTTGTTGCGAGAACTATTGGAAGCTTAATTTCTTTGATTAACTTCCACTTACGAGAAGCAATCAATAATATAAGCTCAGCAATAGCAAAAATAGCGACGAAGGATAATATCAGTTTCGCATAGTTACCATCATGAAAGAGACGTCGCGAGCCAATGACACCCCACATAATGGCCGTTTGGTAAACCGTATCAAGTGGACTACCTCCAGGCTGTTCGGCATGACCAGTTCCAAGGTGCCATGACACGCCAAACGCAACTGAAGCGCTAATTATAGAAGCTGCAACCTACTCACAAAACAAAGTAAAAGGTTAATTGAAGTCAATAATAGATTCAATTGCCAACAAAAGAAGATCGCATATGTCACTAATACCAGAATGGTTTTGGAAAAAGCAACTAATTCAAAAATACTGGAAAAAAGGTTTTATTTTATCGAACAGTGCTTAAACTTACTGTGAAAGTGTTTTATGTAACAGATGTATAGTCCCCTCTGTTGGAGATTGCAGTTAAGCTGCATATCTTCTTACTATTTGGGCAATCCAAATTTAAGATTGGCTCAAAATTAATCAATGCAAGCCTCCTTTGTGGACTATTGCACTTTCCACTTGGCCAGGCATGGGAAAGGAAATAGATGCTCTTCTCTGGCTGTAAAAGGAGAGCTTTGTATTTTGTAGGCTAGCAATTTATGTAGGGATACATAGAGTTCGTTATTGTTTTACGTTGTCTTATTAGTTTGGTTTTCCCCTTGAGTAAGCAAGGTGAAACCACAACCATATGCAAGTTTGAATGTAACAACATTAATTACAACAAAATTGGAATCAAAATTATTGATTTTCGTTTACTGAAAAAAGAAGTATCGAAGACTTACCAACACAATGAAAGTATTCCTGGGATTGACCTTCATGTAATGACCCAATTTGAGAATACCAAGAAACAAGATAGCATTGGTGGCCGACTGATTCGCATAGTCATTGAAAATCAGAAACTGACAAGGCTTGTTAGCATATAAATATCCACCAAGCAATCTGCAAACTAAATACCCTGGAATAACCTGAAATACAAAATTCAGGCACCTTGTCATAAATGGGTCCCAATTACAGTAGCACATATTAGTACCTCAGTCCAAAAGATTATTCAGTTCATAAAAATTCATTTGAAAAAAAATTCTTTTTTGCTGCTAGACTGCTAGTTACTAAATTGATGTGAATAAGTTAACTTTATCAAAAGACAATTCTATTCTTTGTTGTTCAAATGCAGATTTTATGTTCTCGATTTGGAAACTGACCAATCTTCTTAACATGGAAGGAGTAGTAGAAGAGTAGATAAATAACCAACACGCAACTCACTTGATTTGTTGTTGCCGCAAATATTCCCATCGGAACAACAATCAACAGGCCTACTGCAATAGCCTCTAGTAGCAAAAGGAAAGGAAACCTGATATTTGGCCCCAAACCCATAGCACAACTAGCACATGCTAAACAAAAGGCTATTGCAGAAACTATGAAGAACCAAAACCTTCGAAGGGGCCGGTATTGTCGCATCATTACATTGTGCTCATCTTCCTTTCCTACTTCCCACATTGCTCTGAAATAGTGAGAGACAAAAAGAGTACATTACGATGGAAATCTCTCGCACTTCAACTAACAATGCGAAGGAAAAAATAAAGGAAAAATTAAGAATTTGATTTAAAAAATGTTACCTTCCATAGTATACTAGGACGTGAATGAAGCCAGTAGAAATTGAGGCAAACTTTAAGCAGTATGAGATAAGTGCAAAAGCACTCCAGAATACTGGCGAGTAGTCTTGGTAAGCTTGTTCATTAATCGTCACTCCGTCATGATTCAACACTCTAGTAATGTTATAGATTTTCCCAGAAGCATCATACATTGATGCTGAGAAAAGAGGAAACCTTTTCGTTTGATAAGCATTTGTCCAGTAAATGCTTGGAATCATGACAAAGAAGGCGATAAAAAAACCAGCCATGACATTGAAAATCACAGGGCGTGGTGTGGATAGAGGATCCCCCATGAAATCCGACAATGATGACCAATCAAAACTGAAGGCTAACAAGCCCAACCCGTTGACCCCGGATCCAATTTGCTGGGCTGTAGTGGATTTCTTCCACCTCCAACACATAAAAGAAAGTGTTGCTATGGAAGGATATATAAATGCTGGAATATGATATACTATGCTAACAACGAAAAATATTATAAAGAACTTTCGATTTGAAATGCTCCCCATTGACCCATCATATTCTTTGTGCCATGTCCTGAAAACAAACAAAATTTAATAAGTCTTTTGCTGAATGTACGCCAATGTCTGTCCGAAAGAGAAGGCAAGAAAGAACCTGAAAAAAACAACATCCAGCAATTTTGATGGCCACCACATTCCAGGTGATAGCACCCAATTCAAGAACATGCCAACAAGTAAAAAGCTCAACAACTGCACATATTTAAGTTGCAAAAAGATTAGTGGAGAAAATTTTCAAACTTATTAAGTAGAAGAACTAAGAATTTCGGCACAAAAAATAAAACGTAAGAATTTATTCATTTTTATGAAGGAGAACAGAAGAAACTAAATGAAACAATATGAAACATGCATCCAAGAATACTACATCAATACCGAGGGGCACAGAATTATTACCATGTCGGGAGTGTGATAGTAATATATAACTGTTAACAGACGCCACCTATAAGTAACAGGCATGAGATTTGTAGATCAAAACTGCACTTTATGTAATTCTATGTGGTCTTACTAACCACCCCCAGTGGGCGATGGATGAATAATATGCATGTAATATCAACAAGTTGATATATTTTTTACACATTATTTGGCGGTTGTTAGCATTTTCCTTCGCTAAATATGGATTTCATTGCTATGTAGTAATTCCTAAGGTACTAATTAAGTTATCATGCATCACATCACATGTCTATAAAACCACAAAGTTAAAATGAAATCTATAATTGAAAATAACATGTGCAACTTAGGAACTCACATAAGAAGATAGCACGGCAAAATAAGCTGCAGAGGGGTAGACTTGCTCGCCGAAATGATTTCTAAGGACTGCAATGGTCTGTAACATATTGGGGCGTGCCATTCCTATGTATCCAAATGTGCAAAGCAAGAAATTCTCCTTATAATTGAACCCACCAGGATTTAATGAAAACTCAAACCCTATCAATGGAACTTGAACAATTCGGTTGGCAAGCTTCGCTGCCATTAAATGTCCAACGCCAAGGATTGTGAATAGAATGAATTCTATTGGAATGTCCAAGGATTTATCTTCAAACAAGACACTTGCTCTGACAGCTGCCATTACCGCGCATACGATTGGTCCAATGATCCACATCCTTATTGTCATTGACTCCAAGTCTGGATTATCATTCCTTGACACAATGGACCTCACCTCAGGAATGAGACTACCTCCGTCTCCTGGATTTAGAATTAAGAAAGGAAAACACAATGAAGAAGAAACTTATGCATTAGTAGGCAACAAAATTAGGTGCTTAAATATTCAAATATAGCATTAGGTTATCAATCAGACTAATTTCCTTTATGGGCCCAATTGCAGGTTCCTCACACATTTTCCTTTCCTTTTTTTTGTTCAGACGAATAAATTTTGAATGATCACTACCATATATACCAAGTTTTGTCATCATGGTTAGTGGATGCAAAATAACAAGGTGACTCGAGATTTGAACCAACGCCGATGAATTTCAGCAAAATACAGCAAGGGCAAGATTTTAAATTTTCTTCCCATATCAGTTCCAAATTTATACACATTCATACTCACAGTGTCACACTAAGCAAAAATGAAGTAAACCGATAAGATGTGATAACCAAACATGCCCTAAGCCAAAAATCACCATTCAAATTATTTATAAGCTATTAATCCAAACAGCAAAACCGCGTTCCTTCGCAAGGAAATTGGGTTCCTTAATAATATGAATTGCACAAATTTAAGTTGTCCTATGAAGCACAGATACTGGACATATGATTTCTTAAAAAATCAAAACACATAAACGGCAAGGGACACGACAAAAATGCATAAATAAATAAATTTATTTTGTACCGGGGGAATATACATAGATGTATAACCATGAAGCTTGAAATAATAGACATTTAACCCCCAATTTTTTCCCCCAAAATTGCATATTTAACTTTTACCGTGTCCCTTGCGTGTCTCCAACACTCCCGTGCCCCTCTAAAAAATTAATTATTAATTAAATTTATTGGACACGCCATGTGGCATGTCCCATATACGTATCTTGCTGTGTCTCCTAAATGTCCTTGTGTCTCGGAACTCTTAGTCAGACTGATGGCAAGATCTTTTTTTTTTTTTTTGAGGTTCTAGAGGGCATAACCATTGTCCTAAAGAACACGCTGGCCCCCAGGAATATTGGTGCTTTTCCTTGGGAGCATTTCGTCAAGCGCCACTTACTCACCTATTCTTAATTTACGGCCCTCCCAAATACTTAAACAATGCTATTTAAAGCGATTTCCGAGACTCATTTACTTTTTATACTGATAATAAAACAATCCGTAGCTTCCTTCGACAACCCAATTTTTCGAAGTTACTGTAAAACCAATCAATACTCACCGCCAAATAATTTTTTAAAAAAAACTACCTCTTATAAAACTGCAACTAATAACAATACTCTCATTACTTGCCCCAAAAAATGGACAAAAAAAATCCTCTAATTCGAAAAGTGATAGAAAGAGAGGGCCTACATTCATTCTCTCTCTCTCTCTCTCTCTCTCTCTCTCCCTCCTCTTCAGATGAAACTGGGCTTAATGCGATGGAGGAAAAAAGTTTGCAGATGAAACTGGGCTTAATGCGATGGAGGAAAACAGTTTGAGAGAGAGAGAGAGACCTAGATAGCCACCATCGCCAACCCCGCCTAACCAAGCCACCATATCCAATTTCTGTGTGAATCTTTCTGGAATGCACGCACAACATTTCTCATCTGTCCATACCCTATCATCTCCTTTACTACGTGATTTTAAAAATCCAAAAACCGAATCCCATCAAATATACAATCAGCCAGAGAGGCAGAGAGAGAAAGAGAGGTGCATGCGTGGGATTTGTTGGGAGTGATCTAAACTTGTGGTTTTGTAAATTGGCACTCCGTGTTGGAAAATTTACTTTATTAGCTCTTTTATAATTGAAAAAAGTATGCACAAGATCTCAATTAATACAAATAATACGGTCAAGAAATTTAACCTTCGTCCCAAATGAATGTCGATTATGCAAAATAACTTAAAAGTATATTTGTCCAAAAACGCAAGCTTTTTTTGGGTCTCATATTGTATGGCGTGTAAGAAATATTTTAGGGCCCACCCAATCACATGTGTGATTATAGTTATATGTAGTGGTGGTTTCAAAAGCTTTTGGCTTTCCACTATCTCCATAAATGTGTTTCCATGATGGAGGGAAACTATAAGGTTTCTTGAAGAAGATTAAGGATCCCTAACCTAGCACCTATATAAGCCTATGATATCCATCAATCAAGGCAACTCAAGATATGCATAGGTTGGAAGACACCTAGATCTAATACGTATGTGTTCGGTGTTCAATTTGAACAACAATGGTTAGAGGTTAGTTCGATCTTATTTCCGCTGCGTATACCGGTATGGTGTTATTTATCTTACATGTGGTATCAAAGCAACCCTTTAATTCTAGTTGTTCAATACGGAGACATTAGAATTCATGCATAAAGATTGTAGATCATGATCGGGTGAAAATAAGTTTCGCATCTTTGATCGGTGAAACATCTCATGAGCCCGTGATCATCTTGGTTGGGAGTATTATTTTTGCTATATACATAATGCTTGGATCACCATCTGTGTTGATGACATGCAGTACTGCACATAAAGAATCTGATGAGTACCCACGTGGTATAGTTCGTGCATAGTGGACAACCAGAAATTTGATCTTATGCATACATGTCATAGATCAAAGAATTCAATGCATTTTATTCACCACAATATGAAGTTTGAAGAGTTTGATCATCTATTTATTAATTCTCTGATATATATGTGCTATATATCAATTGATTGCATAAATTTACTAATTATAATGATCGACTCAATTGAGACACAATTCTTATTCTTGGTGAATATATAAGTATATGCACTGATTTAGGTGTCTGAACGAGAAAAAGAAACATGAACATAAGGTTAAGTTTGTCTGCGGTGTTTGCCATGTTTCTATAAATTATGTGAAGGCTAATTTAGAAGTGATTCTGGGCTATTGGAATTACTGTGAGTAATGTTAAGCCTTATTCTGTACGCAACGTGCACGGCTTATTTGCAAAAACACTGGATAATATTATGGAATATGTGAGTTTATCCCATTAAAGTTTGGTTGATGCTTTTTGAGGTGACTTGGATGTCATAATATTTTGAGATTAGCCAGAGCATCTTAAAAAATTTCGGTGTTCCTATTAAGAGTTACCGAATAGGCGCCATTGGACTTTTTATGTTTTTGTTATATGGCATCTACTATTAAGCTTGAATTGGTAAGATTAATTATTTTTACCCACAGGAGAATAATTAATTTTATTAATTTGTTTGGGACAAAATGAAAAATTCCATATAAAAGTAGAAATTTCTCTCGTTATTATGCATTTTATGTTGATGTTCGATGTTTGCTAAGTCTTGTTGTTGCAGTGAAGTAGATTCAATACGTATTGCAGCCTTTACCCACAGGGAGGTTCGAATATATTTTATTAAGTTAAAGATTAGCATAAAAGTTGAACTTAATTAATTCATGAAAAAAACTCTTGCGAGGAGGTTGTTATTTTTGTGATTTAAGTTGAGTAAGATAATCATTTGAAAGTCGAGAATAAACTTTTCCTATGCCCACATGTACGGAGAATTTTTTCTCATTATTTTGATCATTTATCTTATTCACATAATCAAGTATCTATAGTCACATAATTAAGTGCGCAAAATAAGATTAGAACATTAATAGTGGGAGAAGTTTAACCATTTAAGATTAATGTTCAAAGTAATATCCATTTGGAGTTCTTTCTCTATGCTAGTGGTTTAAGGACCCTTTGAAGATCCAATATAGTTTTGGCTTGGATAGCATCGAGAAAAGTGTTTTGCCCAAGAGGGAAAAAAAAAAAGAAGTAGTAGTAGTCGTCATTTTGCTTATAAATAGAGAAAAAGTATACTCCATAAGGTTAGTGGGAGCATGCATATTCATTTTTCTAGGCTATATGGATATTGGTCATGGGTTTACTGGATCAATTTCTAAGTGAGCATGATATGAAGTACTAGAAGGCTACAAATAAAGGTTATGAGGTACTTATAAAGAACCAATACATGCATCTCGATCATGTCTTATATAAGTTGCTATTTTTCTATGAATGTTGAAATTAGTGGGAGCTGTGCATGAAACTAGATAGCATGTAATTAAGGGTCTCAGGTTGTCGTTATTATATTGAGACCATTACTAAGTTTTTTCGGCTATAGTTTCTTCTCTAAGATATAGATAAAGGCTGAACAAAGAATATCGATGCCAAGTACCTCGTAAGGAGAGAGATTGATCTTAAACACAATCTATGTCCATTGAGCATAAAGTCTAGAGCTGATTTTTGCCGACAAAACAGTATATGTCATGTAGTGAATATATGACATGTTAGCTCATTTTATAATGTTTTCTCTCATTTGTTGCTCAATTGGAATTTGGACACGCTATGAGTGTTCTTAGAGAACGGAGACGTACATATGCACATAAAGTAAGAAGTACGTATAAAGTTTAGCCGTTGGAATAAATAAAGAGGACCCTAAATGACTACTAGTTAGTTATTTATCAAGTTTATCTTATTCGGTATTTTCCGGTACTCGTTGGAAAGTGTCACACATTGTGATACATGGAAGGGAATGCCTATTAGTTACGGCACTACCGCTATGATTTATGTTTGATATTTTTCAATGGAGTAGGAGGTTTTTTGAATTTCAAGGATATGGGCAATTTCAGTTACATGGCCATATTAAAGTATTTATCACTACAGTAATATACATGTGTCTCGTGGGCCAATGGGAGAATGTAAGAAATATTTTAGGGCCCACCTAGTCACATGTGTGATTTTAGTTAGTTGCCCACTTACATTATATGTAGTGGTGGTTTCAAAAGCTTTTCGCTTTCCACTATCTCCATATGTGTGTTTCCATGATGAAGGAAACTATAAGGTTTCTTGAAAAAGATTAAGGGTCCCTAACCTAGCATCTATATAAGCCTATGATATCCATCAATCAAGGCAACTCAAGACATGCATAGGTTGGAAGACACCTAGATCTAATACGTATGTGTTCGGTGTTCAACATGAACAACAATGGATAGAGGTTAGTTCGATCTTATTTCTGCTGCGTATACCGGTATGGTGTTAATTATCTTACATGGCGGACAATCTTTTAGATATGAAAGGAGTAAAATTTTACAGTTGTCCTCGATGAGTTTTCATAGTTTAAGAAAATACATATTAAACTGGTGCATAGAGCAAGGATTAGGTAATTAATCTTCTAAATAGTAACTTTGGACTAAGAGGATTTTTTAAAGAGTAACTTCGTCACTCAATAAGCTCTAAAAAAATTAATCAGATCATTGAAGTAAACCTATATGGGATCATAAAAGCCCCGAAGCTTCTCCTATGAATAATAAGTCGCACACTTTTTCCATACAAAACTAATCATGCATACACTTATTCCACTGGTTTAAACAAACATAAATAAATTGTTGTACTCCCTTTAACAAAAATATTGAGTGTGGGCACTTACGTAATATGTTGTTGCCCGGATTAGGGATCTGACGACTAGATTCTTCAAAATGCTCAATGCTTTGTCTAGAACCATCGGAATGTTCAGAATCGGATATCCCAGCAATCTCAATTTCAGAGATCTCGACGGCCTCAATCTCGGACATCTCAGTTGCCTCTATAGCCTCAATTTCAGAGATCTCGACAGGCTCAATCTCAGACATCGGGGCAGCCTCTATAGCCTCAATCTCAGAAATCTCGGTAGCCACAATCTCAATTTGTTGTTCAGCCATGGATGAAGAATCTGTTCCTTTTATGAGTTCTGTTAAAATAACTCTTGAGTAAAAACTTCATGAAATGACTAGGTGAGCAACGCGTGTCAACACACGATGTCTCATGCTTGTGAATTTTGTGCCCGTGATGTAGTGGTAGCTTTCATGAAAAAGATTTTATGTATGTATATTGAGATAAACATTAGCCTACTCTTTTGACACAGTGCTATTAACTCACAAACTCAGCTATTTCAAATGGAGTTTCAAATCACAATCTTAGAACAGATTGTGCCCCCTATCATACTACCATTGTGGATTGTAACTGATCCATTTAGAGGTCTAGTGGCAATAATATGCATCTGATGAACCAAGAGTGAAAACCAACAAGCATATGTATCCATACCTTTCGATCAAGTCAATCAGCTCATGGACCCTTGGCTTCATACCCCATTTTGTATCAATAAGAAGGCATACTCGCTTTCGACCAACACAAACATACTCCTTCACCTAGAAAATTCAGAAGTTACAAAAAGAACAGGGAGAATCAGAATCAACTGCTGTTCAATAAATAAGCATAAAAAGGAAGAATTAATAACAATGTGGCAGCATGAATGCTTCAATATTTTTTTGATCGCCATGAATGCACTAATCTAATCCATCAGCTGAGCAAAGCAATCCTTAGTTGGGGACAATTTATATACTCACACTCCATAGGTCTCAGTTTCCTACCTAAAGAATGGTCCCTTTTTCAACAGTAAATCTCCATGAGAAGGGAAAAATTACAAATCTGACTACCCTTTGTGTGGGTATTCGATATATTCCGCAACCGGATGCACCTTTTTCAAGAACCCCACCGGAAACCATCTCTAGGAGGAGCAGGCTTCCTCCATGGCTTCCTCCACAATATCTATCTCCAGGAGGAGAAGGCCTCCCCCGCAATATCCACCTTGATGAGCACTCAATATTGTAAATATTTGATGCCACTAGTCTTGTGTTATGTTAGTTTAACTTGCGTTTATTTAGTTTTTATAGTGATATTGCACGTGAGGTAGGTTTTTGTGTATTTCAGGTAATTTGTATAAGGCGCGTTTGAATGTCAAAGAATGCTCCGGGTGCAACCAAGTACTCAAGGCCATGTGCCACCCCATGGTGGTGTTTGTACCGGTACTGTTGCCCAATACTGGTACATGGTGTCCAGAGTTCAATTTTTCCAGCCGTTTGAAGGCCATGTACCGGTACTGAGACATTTCCAATATCGGTACAGCTTGGGAAAATCTACAGATTTTTTATAACTTTTTCTACCTTCTATTTATGGAAAGTTTTCACTTATGAAATATTTTTGGGATATTTTGGAGACTTTTTGGTCCTTTGTAATTTAACTTTAGTTCCCTATAAATAGGCTTATATGCCATATATGAAAAATATAGGCCATTAGTTAGATTTAGGCCTAAGTCTTTCTTCTCTCTAGGATTTCCTCTATTGTTGTTCTTCAAGCTTTTTTAGTTATTTCCTTCAAGAACTCATGTAAGTATTTGTCTTATGTTAATTTCTCGTTTATTAATGTTGTAGCTACACTTTGGATCTTTGCATAAATCAAATTTATTTACATTTTCTTCAGTTAAATCTTTCGCTCCATTTTCTTACTATGTCTAATCTTTTAGCTATGGTTGAATAATCTTTTGGCTAAATCTTGGGCTAATCTTTCCCGAGAACTTAGGCGGTTATTTGGTTCTCAAACATTCAGGCTTAAAATCATGATTTTCGGAATTAGATTAACCTAGCCATTTTGGTCTAAGTGATGGGTGTTAACTCTTTGGTATATTGTTTAGTCAAGCGGTCTAGGCAAGCGGCATATTGAGGGCTCGTGGCCTCCTACGTGTTAGATACATTAGCAAAAATAGGTTGATTTAATTCTGTTTAATCACATCTTTCAATAAACATAGTCATTAAAGTTAAATCTTTCGGGTGTGAGTACGCAGTCGTGACTCTCGTTTGAGTTATAATTGAGAACCGGTAGCGGCCTTTGTGAAGGGATGGATGATCCCTAGACTTGCTTTTCTTAAGTATATTAAGCTCATTTATAGTCTTTTCCTTAGTTTTCACTTTTAAAGAAAAATCAAGTTGGCCATCTTAAACACCGAAATCCACCATATAATACCTATAATCTGATCTAGCTATATTTCAATTCTCTGTGGGTACGATCCCGGACTTTTCGGTTATTATGCTATCGACAACCTAGCCTTACGCTTGGGGTGTCTTAGCCTTATTTGAAGGCGAGGTTCGGAGGCTAAGCACACCTCCAGGAAGAGCATGCCTCATCCACAAGGTCCACCTCCAGGAGGAGCATGACTCCTCCACAAAGTTTGCTAGCCTCCTTCACAAAGTTCACCTCCAAGAGAAGCATGTCTCCTCCACAAAGTTCACCTCCGGAAGGAAAGGCATGCCTCCTCCACAAAGTTCACCTCCGGAAAGAGCATGCCTCCTCCACAAGGTCCACCTCTAGGAGGAGTATGCCTCCTCCACAAAGTTTACCTCCAGGAGGAGCAATGCCTCCTCCACAATACTAATTCCTGGGATGAGCAAGCCTTCCTCCACGATCCTCACCTCCAGAAGGAGTAAGGCTTCCTCCACAAGCTTTGCCTCCGCCGAAGCAAGTTTTCTCCAGGAACTCTTCACCCATGGAGGAGGAGGGTCGCCTCCGGGCACCTCACCTCCTACTTAACACTTCGAAGACTCCACGAATACTTAAAGGCGACTCTATTCACCATCCTAAGCAGGGAGCAAGGCCTAGGAACCTTGCTCGGGACCTAAGGAGGAATGTGGCTTGGTGGCTAGAGCAAGAGGTTTGTCAATGAGGATGAGCTTGCCTCCGGCGAGCTCTAACTTGACCGGTCCTAGAGAGAGAGGGGGCATTGACCACTATCTGACATCTCGGAAGAAGTATCATATATACCTCCTGGCACCTCAGAGCCCATATCACGCCTACCACCTGACTTGGCAGATGTTGCGGGTCTCCATGTATCACCAAAACAGCTTCTGTTGGTTCCATGATTACAAGCTCCGAGGCCTAACTTGGAACTAAAAGAGGAAAGGAGGTCAACCTCCGCTCTGCCCACCAATGGGGAGGAGCCTCACACTTGG
>BPLS01029772.1:86019-101508 GCA_019656275.1 Rhododendron kiyosumense | reverse complement strand
CTCTCTCTCTCTCTCTCTCTCTCTCTCTCTCTCTCTCTCTCTCTCTCTCACATCCCCAAGGCTCATATATAAGGGAAATTCAACAAGCATTCAATACGCACCTACTCTCCACTACCATCCCTCTCTCTCTAATGTCGCCCCAAGCTCTCTCCTCCTCTACCTCCGGTGGTCCCTAGCACCATTGTAGCAACCACCATATACCTGGAGGGTGACCTCAGGTACTCTTCCCACTCCTACCTCCCACACTTTGTAATAGAGCCAAGTACTCTATAGATCAATCAACACAGCTGTCCACGCTTATTAAATATCAAGCAATGATAACATCCAATATCGAAAAATATCAAGCAATCAATGGCATCAAGTGTGCCAGTGACACAAATGATGCCATGGACCTCCCCGTATAAGGAGATACTTTTAGACTGTTTGGCCATTTAGTACATGTTCAAAACATAAATTGGTAACCAGTTTTTTTTTTTTTTTTTGCTCGGCAATTGGTAACCAGTTATTACAAAGAGCACAAAAGGATACACAAAAGGAGAGCATAAAAAGAAACCAAAAAAGCAATAAGCCCAATGCACTTCCGAGAGTAATGAAAAACTCTATCATTTCAATCAATTGGTGGAGGGTTAGATTACTCTCCCTAGACTCACATCTACAGAGACTACAAACAAGATTGCTTTTAACTCACAAAGGACTTCCCAAGCCATCAAAGTTTGTCATCCTTTCCCACCAAATAAGCCACATCAAACATAGATGAATCATATCCCGCAGTCACCACTCCCATTTCCTGCTTTAGCAGTTTAGCCCCTCGCCAAAAGTGAAGAAGCTTAACCATGCCATCCAGAAATACTAGTCATACCACCCACCCTAAAACAAGAGATAGCTAAGCCCCACGGTATAGTGTACATGTTAATGTACCACCAACTGGGCAGTCTGCTTGCACATACAACTCTTCAAACCAGATTATCAATAGTGATAACCTTCCCTTGACAAGCTCAAAGGACGTTACCTGCTTTTCAAGGGAATGAAGAGTTGTCACCTCTACCTAACATCTCACAGGGACCAAATGAGGTTCCAACGACGTCACACTAAACTTTTATGCTTCACTACTTACAAGATGAGAGACAAAAAATGAAAAGAAACATCCAAGGCAAGAACCAATTGGCATACTCACAAGCTCCTCCCAAGCTTCCTTAACTTCTTCTTTTACGTAAGCAAAGCCATATCCAGGCAAATCAACCAAGTTGAGCTTTGGTCCAAGCTTGAAAAAATTAATAGTCTGCAGAAGAATGTTACGGATGATTATCCATATAACACATACTAAGTTTTCAATTTCTTGGAAAAAGCATCACCAGAGTAAGCCCAGGCTTATCCGATGTCCGTACAACACCCCATTGTTTGGCCAGAGCCTATGAAGCACCAACACCTCTAGAGGTTGAAGAATTGCAATGTTGGGACAGGAGGACACGGTGGGACACCTTGGAGATATGTACGGTACACGCCATGTGGTGTGTCCCATATTTTAATATTAAATTTTGAGGGGGACACGGTTAGGGACACAGCTGGGGCCAAACTGTAATTTTTAAAAAAATTGGGAGTCAAATTGTAATTTTTTTTTAAAAATTTGGTGCCAAATTATAATTTTTTTAAAATTTCTGGGTGTTAAACTATAATTATTTATTTTTTATATATATTTATATAAATAAATATACACGTGGCGTGTCCCCCGCCGTGTCTGTGTCTCAATTTTTTTAGAATTCTCGTGTCCCGGTGTCGGTTTCGGGGTCTGTATCAGTGTCAGTGCATCATAGGTCAGAGCATTTAATAAGGATGACTTTCCAACGTTGGACCTTCCTAATAAGGAAAATTTCATTCAGCTAAATATCTCACTAACATTTATCTCACTTCTTGGGAAGAACCGAAATGAAATAATACTAAAGAAAAGCATAGGTATTAGTAAATGCATATAAAGGAAAACTTAAGCCCACTGAATGTAACACCACGAAAGCATACAAAAAAGGAAGCCAGGATCAGATGGCAATCAACAGGTATAGAACACACCGTATAAATTAAAATCTTCCCACTATTACAAAAGGAAAGGACCGTCCTCAAACAATAGAAATTGCTTGTTTCAGGAAAGCTCACGAGTTTAAACAAAATTGATATACCACACACCACGAGGGAAACAATTAGAAAACAAGTACCTCTAAATGCAATCTCCGGAAGATCAGGAGGCGGCAATGACGAAGAAATGTTTGCAGCTGCAAAAAATGTCAATTTATTCCGAAATACCTGCCATGAATAGTGAGCACCAAACCATTTATGAACTGAAATGGATAGGGAGCACTGAATAACTAACATTAATTCTCTACCAACTCAACAGTATTTGAAACACTTGTTTAGAATACTCAAGGCTCAGTCATCAGTGTAGAAAGGATAAAATTTACATCAACCATAAAACAATGGACAACTTAATTGGAAATTGGCCTCAGAATATTCTAGTGTCATGCTAAGTAATTGAATATAAGAACTTTGGCTTGGCTTTCAGGTCATAAAACTTAAGTTCTTTTCCAAATACATAAAATGTCAAGGACAATCTGTTATACTCTTGCCAATGTCTTGGCTCTCACAAGTAATGCCTTTCTTTGAGCATCTCCATAGTGTTACAAATGCAAAGTTTCTCTGCACCAATTTAACAACAGAAAAAGTATGATTCCTAGTTGAGATTTGTATGGATATATGTATCACCAGAGTTAGCTTCCACGGCCTTGGCTACAAATAAATACAAAGCCTGGCGTCTATCTCTAATGGGGTCAGCAAAAATCGAATTTTAACAACAATAAAAGAAATACTCCTCCACATTCAGTCATCTTCTCCTTCACACCAATTAAAAAACAGAATTGCTTGTCAAATGCATAACCGCCACTTGACAAATAATTCTTTGAACAATCAAATGGGACGGGCAAGGTAATCCGTAAGCCAATATCAGTGTTCCTTAAGGTTGCATATCCCAAACACAATCACTTTTAAACCTAACCCAATAGTGGTGTTCCTTAAAGGAAAGGTCATGGTATCACCATGAAACTGTGTCGGTGTTTTAACACTTCAGATTTCAAAATACATAATCCCATTTTGTCACTAAATTAAACAATAACCCATGTAAAATAAGGAGAAAGAAATTGCAAGAATGGTAAACTTTGTGAACACATAAAACAAATAAATACCGGCTCCCAATTCGCTCTCTTTCTATGCTTGTAGAAGAGGGGATGTTATTCAAAGGCACAGAAAGCTCAGTGTTGTAGCCTGCTCTACGTAGCTCAATCAAACGCCTACGGCCCAAGAACTGTAGATGGAATTGCCAAAAACCATTAAAGAGAAAAAAAAAAAGAGCAAACAACATATAAATACGAAACATATGAACAAGCAGCTAAAATTGAAAAGGCCAGTTTAAGAGAAATTAGATTATCCTCCACAAAGGAAAGGACAGAGGGGCTAGGTTTTATCGCACGAAACTGTGCATTCTTTGACATTTCAACGTTTTCATTTTTCTCCGCATCTTCTTTCTTCTCTTTGGTAGGTCCTAGAGAAAGTGTAACCAAGAGCCAAAAGCCAAGAAATAACAAACCTACATAGACGCTGAAATCAAAAGGGAAAAAAAAAACTTAGGAAGGCGCATATAAGCCCAAATGTTTGAACAGCCTCTGCAACATCTACAATTCATAAGGGGCTGACATGATACTTAAGTAGTCATAAGGATCCAACAACATAAGAGTTTTCTAAGTACGGGCAAAACCTCTTCGTAACACCCGTCCTCTGTTTCATTCCTGATAATTGGTCCATCCGACAATGGTAAGGGAATTCGACTTTCAATGACGGAATAAAGTCCCCAACTCGAACATGTTACCCATTTACCGAATTACATAACAAAAAATAATAGAAACATGTTCTAGGGAAACTGGGATACACAAAATAGAATCGAATGATTTTGGTGGCCGAAATTTGCATCATAAATTTTCACGGCATTTGCATGCTTCTTTTGATCAATTTGGTTTCTAAGATACTATACAAGCACATAACGACTTATTAACACAATATCATAAAGAGATCAAACAAATTACCAGCAGTGAGCAATATGAGATTGTCAAAAGAAGCTAGGACTCCAAATACAACGCATTCGCTTTATATGCTCCAACAGTCCAACCTATAACATTCAGAAGATCTGTTGAAGGAAGAAACCTGCAAAAACAAAGCATATCTTCTTTTGATCTCTTCTTCAAAGTTCTGCCATACTCGTAAGAATTTTGTAAAAGTAGGCCAGCAAAAGAATGGCAGAAAAATTCACCACAATCGAAAATTGAACAGTCAAAAAAAAAAAAAAACCATGAGATTGCATGATTAAAGAGTTCAATATTTCTACAGCAAATAATAAATCTACCAGAGCAGGTCTTCTGATCAGTGAGCTTCGAAATCAAAACAAGAAATCCGAGTGCGTGAATCGGTCTGGGAGGGAAGTAGAAGTAACTGTCTCGATTGGGACAGAGCCCACGCAAACAGCTTGTTTGCCGGGCGAACCGATAGATGAGCGGGCAGCAATGGCGTGATGAAAATTTTGCTACTCGTGAGAGAGAGAGGGAGAGAGGGAGCAGAGAAGGATCTGGAAAGGGGGAGGGCGGGGGAATTTTGGTACGGGAGAGAGGGAGGGAGCACAAATTGTGAATGTTATTGACCAAATTACCCTTTCTGTCAAAGAGGGAACCTCTACAGTTAAAGGGTGTAATTGGAAAAATGGTGAAAATTTGGCATCCCGTCCAATTGCTTTTAACGTTATTAGTTTTTAAAGCCTAGATTAGAAAATTTGAAGTCAGGTATGCATATAGGGAAAACAATAGCCGTTCTACAATTACACGAAATTGGGAGTTGGGACCACTAGAATCTAAACTGGGAATCTACAAACCACAGAAGCAATTGAGGTAAAAATCGACATGATGGCCTGTGATGACATGTGAGGGCCCATCATTATGGTTATATCCATGCATTGAGCTTAAATTAAAGTAACGTCGGTAGTGTTTGATTGGGAGTTTAGTTTAGTTTAGTTTTGGTAGTGGGTGGAGAGAGAAATAGAGTAATGATTGAAAATAGGAGTAATGATTGGAGAGAGATAGAGAGAGATGAGAAAGTAATAATTGAAAAAATAGGGTAATGATTGGGGAAAGAAGTAGGGTAATGATTGGTTTCTAAAACTAAAATGAAAATGAAATGGCAACCGAACAAAGTAGACCATCTTAAACTTGTAAGTAGGGACAGAACCGAGATTTCGTGAACGCGGAATGAACTATAAACAATAAGATTTTTAAATTTTTAAATTCAGGAATCTAATAGTTTGTTTGAATCTGAATTCAAGTAACGGACGGTACATATTTTTATGCGCTCAGATAAGATTTAAGCCTTTTGTACCAAGATGAACAGTCGGATCGGGTGCTCGGCACTGTTGCCAAGTGCCAAGCACTCCTGCTTGGCAGTATCTCCCAATCTATTTATAGTTTCAATGCACTCCCAATCAGACAGTATTGTGAAATCTCAAAACATACTAGTAATTTCAAGATTTGATCATGCGGCATGTGCTCATTATTAGATTTGGATCGAATTTTTTAAAGTTATCGTTCGTCACGATGGGAAGAATCATAAAATTATGAAAAAGTATATCAAAGTTAAACAAAAGTTCACTACATACGAAAAAACAGTCTTTAGTCTTTTAGTGTTTTTAGCTCTATCTTATATATATGGATTTTTTCAATATTGGTACATGCTTTTGTATTTTTTTGATTTCCGTAGCAGAGATCAACGATGTGATATAAAAATTATGATGAAAACTTAAATAACACCGACTGTGTTTACAAAAAATAATTTAGTCCAAACGCACTCTAAGTTAGGTTTGAGCCTCAATTAATGAGTTGAGCTTACCTTTTCGAGCAAACTTTGGAGTTTTAAGCTCAACAGCTTATTCCCTATATGAGCCGAAAACCAAACTCGACTTCTACTTGATTACCAAAAGAATCGAGTCGGGTCGAACCCTAACGAGTAGAACCTCAAGCTACTTAGTTTGTTTGCAGCCTCACTTACTTGTTACAATTATTCAGACTCTCAAATCAAGAATGATTCGCACGTGGCTCTAAGCTCCTCTTGGATGAACCAGTTAAAGTTAAAAGGTTAAAACAAATCCGAGTAAAATCCCCTTGAACATAAAAAAGGAATTTTGAGCTCAGGTGCATAGGAAAAATGGCCGCGCTACAGTTACACGCAATTGAGACCACTATCTAATCTGGGAATGTACAACAATACAAGCAATTGTCATAAAATGGAACAAGAGTTTATTGCGAGAATTGTCATGTGATGACAGGTGTGGGGCCACCACTAGTGGTAGGAGATGCAAGGACTGATCTATAAAATCATTTGGCATCTACTTAGCATTTCTAATCTGAGCATTTCTATCGAGCCAAGCCTCAAACTTCTCGATTCGCTTGCAGCCTCAATAATTGGTTATAAACTTATAATTATTCATCAAACACTAAAAGAAAGACGGAATATTTTCGAGTGCCTCTAAGCTTCTTTTGGATGAACCAGTTTGAACAAATCCGAGTAAAATCCACTCGAACATAAAATGAAATTTGAACTCAGGTCCATAGGAAAAGTGGCCGTGCAGCAATTACGCGCAATTGTGACCACTATCTAATCAGGGAATACAACAAGTACTGAAGTACACAATCAATTGAGATGTACACAATCGTGGATAAATGTTATGCGCACAGGCGTTCAAACTAGTCTAGTTTAGGTCCAGACAAGCATGTTGGGCACACGCCATGTGTGTGCAAGAGATAATTGAAAATGTGGAATCAATTGTACAATGTTGGTGGCTTAACTCGATCAAACAATAAAAACTGGGAAGTATTTGTGCAAATTTTGTCAAAATTCAACTTGCACATATATCGCGTGTGCCCAACATGCTAGTTATGGCATTATATCCTTTGAGCTTAAAGGAAATTGATTTTATCACTTCTCATTTCTATAATGTCACTCCCCTCTTTTACAAAACAAATCACCTAATAGAGACACAAAAAATAATGGTGGCATTAGAGAAAAGGAGAGTGGCAAAATCACTACCCTTAAAGTAACGTCATCTTAAACTTGTAAGGTCTACTTGATACCTTAATTAAGAACTATTTGATTTGTCTATTTTAAGTTTAGGTAGTACAAACTTTTTTAATCGTGCAATCAAGCATTGGCTATGCAAGTTAATGCATAATCCTCTTTGGGGAAAAAGCAAGGCCAGTTTTGACATTTGGCGAGCTCATGCCAGAATTTTAAAACTTGGGGCTCTTTATGCAGGTTACAGGTAATAGGGCCCTTCTAATGAGGTCACCCTTTTTTTAGAAACTGTGAACGTCAGCTCACAGTTGTTAGATCGTGTTTTTAATGATTTGGATCTGCTGATGGGCAAAAAAAAAAAAAGAACTGTTTTTCATGTTTACTAGTTTTTTTTTTATCCGCTATTTAGTAGTTCACTTGTGTATTTTTCCCATTCAGGGATGCCTTCTTAATATTATTTAAAATATATCTATCCTCATCTATATAGATTGTCTTCCCTTCTTACTTTGGGTAAACATTTTTTTATTCCTCTCGTTGAAATGAATCAATAATTTACAAAAATTTGATCCAAAATTAACAAATACAAAAAAATTTCAAATAAGGACCAAAAATAGTCCTAAAAGTCACCAGGGCAACACCACCCGATCATCAAAACGGACGCAAAATGGAATCTGGATTAGTCGGACTCATGTGGTGCAGTCCTCCCCAAATGAAAGAGAAGTCGTTTCCTATTTTATAATATAGTGAGATAGTGATGGCATTAGAGGATAAAGATATAGGATTATATATATGGAAGTGATATTTAATTTGCACCCTAATTTGTCACACATGCACTTTATAATTTGAGGTTCCGTACATAAAAATAAACATGATTATAATTCGTAAAGTACACTAAATTATAATCCTCACATGTATATGTATTTGGAGTTCAATTTGGATTGGAAGTGAGTTTAATTTTATGAAAGGAAACTTGGAATCTTGATTCTGGACTGAAAATTATCTTTGTAAGTTTCTTTTGTGATTCACAATTCGAATACGTACCCTTTTTCTCGATCGGCTGGATCGGTACTTCACATGCCGTCTCTCTCATGTACAATGTAGATTGCTAGTAATAGCTAATGGGTCGAAAGTGTTGTCTTATTTTAATACTAGAGTTTGTCCGTGCATTAACGCGTTTTAAACATAATTAAAATAAATTGTGAAATTATTGATCACCCCCAGTAACGAAACTAGTTTATACGTGAAGATTTTTCTTAGATTATCATCAAACAAATTTTTTTCTTACCCTTCTGTTTAGTTTACGATCAGCTTGCACTAATTTTATACATGAAATTTTGTTACTTTCTATCTTCGCATAACAAAAGAGAGTTGGGATAGGAAAAGTTAGAAAAGATTTCGCCTTGCTTCGGAAAGAGAGAGTACTAATTAAGGTGTCAAAAATTACTTCTCTTTCTTATTTCAAAATCTAGCTTCTTTTTTTTTTTTTTTGACATCAAATTTTATTGCTTTCTATCTTTCCATAGTAAAAGTGTGGGAACAGGAAAGATTAAAGAATATTGAAAATATGATTTTCCAACCCTAGGACTCTTCTCAGTCGTTGGATTTATGAGGGATAAGTTTGGGCCATTAGATTTATGTACATAAAATTCAAATACTGAGCTGTTTTATTATATAAATTTTACGTTTATATACTTAATTAGATTTGTCAACTGATTTATTATTTATCACATATAAGTGACAATAGTGGTGAGCAAGTAATTAACGTTAGTAATATCTGGGGGTGGTTAGTTGCTAACCAATTTGTCCCCCGTTCCATTAACTTTTTCACTTTTTTGGTTGTCTTTATTCGAACTTTTTTTTTATGTTTGTTCATTTTGTGTCAATTTTTTTTTTCGTATTTGTTAGTTTTGTGTCAAAATTTTGTGCCTTATTGATTTGTCGAAACGAGATGAATTGAAAAAGTAAATTTTTTTTACTTTTACCCAAATATTTTAAACAATGACCATTTTAAATATTTTTACCCAAATATATTTGTGTTAACGGGTGACACAGATTAGTAACCGTGTTGGTCATGTTAATTTCGTGTCTCGCATGTTTAACCTGAACCAGACCCATTTAGAATTCGTGTTCTCAAGTTATGTCATTTTCGTGTTTCGTGTCAAAAATGTTCAACCTTAACCCACAAACTTCGTGTTCAATTTGTATCGTGTTATCGTGTTTCATGTCTGTTGTCTAGCCGCAAATGGGACGGGTATAGTACTCGTCTGTTTTTTCCCCCTCCTATTAATGAGACCACTAACGTTATTTTTACTGCCTACATCAAAAGGCTTTTTCAGTGGAGGAAGGGGGGCTGAGGGACAACAGACTAGCTACCCAGGGCAAAACAAGATCGAGCCCGAAAATTTGATCTAAAGTATTCACTTGAAAATTTTCATCGCTTACTATGGCCTCTGCAAAAAAACAAGTCAATCGAATATCGATAACTTAATGAACAAATTACTCTTTTTGACTTAATTTTTGGTTTAGTATTTTGGACATTGATAACAGCACTGTAAACAGGTGATTTGTTCACTAAATTATCAATTTTTGATCAACTTTATTTTTTGCAGAGCCGTAGTACGTGATGAGATCTTTCAAGTGACCGTTTCGGATCACGTTTTTGGACTGGAGACGATAATATTTTAACCCGGACAGCAGCCTGTTGTCCGTCAATGGGATAGCAGCCTCCTCCTTTTCCAGTTGGCATACAACCTAGTCATACCTAACTTCCTAATTATTCTCCTAGTTGTCAGCAATAACGTTGTGCTTATAACAAACACTGATAGATAGCTAATCTCTCACTATAAATAAGTTATTTATTTCATTCCTAAGAGATACAACACTCCAGTATACTTTTCTATCTCTCCCTCTCTGCCAAACCACCATGCATGATCAAAGTCCAGAAGAGCTCTAACTCGCGCAAACCTTCTAAATCGATACCCAAGATCAGATATGCGAAAACCCCATTAATTAATGACACAAATCAACACACTCACCATGATGAAGAAGGGCTCTGTGTTGATTTGTGCCATTAATGGGGTTTTGCTTATCTTACCTAGGGTACTGATTTAATTTATTGTCCAAATAAAGAATTGAAGAAGTCAGAAGTCCTTTCTTCTTCTTTTTTTTATCTCTTTCGTTTGTTACTAGTTGATTTTGAGCGGCATAGTTGTTAGAGCATCCACAGCGGCATAGTTGTTAGAGCATCCACAGTGGAATAACCAAAAGCATAAAATTGCTAAAGTGAGCAATTTTCTCTCAAAAAAGTGCTCACAGTGACATAACCAAACTTAACAATCTCTTAGCAACTCATCAAATTTTAGCCCTTGGATTATCAAAACTAGCAACTTTTTGCTAATAACCAAAACCTTATCTCTCTCTATCTCCCCCCCTCTCTCAACAATGTTTCTACGAAAAATATTTTTGAAAGTTATTTTTTTTACAAAAACAATTAGACTGTTTTTCAAAAACTATTTTTTTATTATTAAAAACTGTTTTTTTTAAAATGTCTTTTTTTTTCAAAAACTGTTTTTTTTAAACTTTTTTTGGAAAAGTGTTTTCCAAAATTAAAGTTTTCAAAAAATTATTTTCTATTTCTAATAACATGTTTTTATTAGTTTGAAAACTATTTTAAGAAAAATATTTTATATGGTAACAATTTTTAAATTTTTACAGGTTGAAAAGGTGATGTGACAAGTTTTGATTATTCAATATTCGATTATGCCACTGTGAACATCTACATTGCTGATCTTAGCAATTCCTTAAATGGATAATCAAAAGGTGATGTGGTAACTTTTGATTATCCAAATTTGATTAGTCCACTGTGGTTGCTCTTAGTGCTATGGCCAAATGGAAATATGGTATTCAATGATTATGGTGTCAACATATGAGGTGTTCGGAAGCCTACTTTTTGACTTTTCATTTTCAACTTTTTGGTTTTTTGGATTATGGTCAGAATGCGTTTTTGAGTATGGTAGGAGTGTTTGGGAGATATGTACAAAATGTGTTTTAAAACAGTAATAGTGTTTGGTAGATAAATGATAAAAATGAATTATGGGTTAATTTTTTACCAGATTGCCCTTGGCCTTTATTAATTGAAAAAATACGAACCAATGCAAAATAAAAAATAAAAATACAACAAACAAGCAAAGTACGAACTGAAGGAAAATAAATGGGATGACAGATTTGTGTGTTGTGTATCTCTGGTGGTGTTTAATGAATAGGTGAAGAGCAGATAAGGGGAAATAAATGGGAGGGGCAAATTGGTAAAAAGGTAAGAATGCTTAGGGTATTTTGGTAATTTAACGTAAAATGGAAAAATGCAAAATTGGGAAAAGTACCTCCGCACCTCATTTTCGGTTCTGTTTTAATTTCTTTTGTGCAAATTAGTGAATGCATTGTGTGAGAATGAGTTTGGCACTTGGGCTCCCAAACAGCCAAAATGGAAAAATGATAATTGAAAAATGCAAAAATGCACCTCCCAAACACTCCCGTTTAGTTAAAAGTGATTTTCTTGGTAATTTATGTGAAGCGGTGTAGGAGCATTCAAAATCATGACCGACTCCTTGGGGTTCAAAATAGAGCCTAAAATATTCCTAAGAATAAAATGTGCTGGAGAGGTAAAGAATGGTTAGCGTGTTTAGAATGAAGGAATGGACGAGTGATTTGGAAGGGTCGACGAGGAGGCATAAATTGCGATCGAGCCTGAGTTATCAAGGCTGCCTACATATCCCAGTGTACTAGGAATCACGTCAAACGTAGTTCCACCTTTTCTCAAGGAGATGGTCTCTCCCTCTCTTTGAAAATCTGTCTACTCTCTCTAGAGGAGATGACTATCTCTCTAGAAATCTATCTGTCTCCTATTCTTCTCTGTGTGTATCTCTCTATCTCTCTATGTACCTGTCTCCCTCTCTCTGTCTACCAGCACTAGTATTTATAGGCAAAGATACAAACCTACGCTGAAACCATCCTACCGTGGATTCTACCCATCTGCAAGCCTGCCGCGGCCCTATCTGTTTGCGGCCCTGTCAAAGCCCCATTTGCGAGAGTCTGTCGCGGCCCTGTCTGTCCGCATCACGACCCTATCTATCTGTGAGCCTGTCGCGGCCCTATCTATTCGCGGGCATGTTGCAGTCTTGTCTGTCCGTGGTCCTGCCGCGACCTTGTCTATTCGTGGGCCTATTGCGGCCCTGTCTATCCGCAGGCCTGTAGCGACCTTGTCTATCCGCGAGCTTGTCGCGGACCTGTCTGTCCGTGGGCCTATCGCAGCCCTGTCTATTCGCGGCCTTTTTGTCCGCGGGCTTGTAGCGGCCCTATCTATCCGTAGGCCTGTCGCGGCCCTCTCTGTCCACGGGCCTGTTGTTGAAACTCGTTTGTATCTCCAACAGGCCCCAACCTGTCTGCCACGAGCAAGTGCCACATGTCTTCTTCCGATGAGTTGGTCAAAGCTCTGACCTGGTCAACTAAAGTAGTTTTAACATTTCCTACAAGCGGTAATACCTACTGGCTAATGATAAGTATTTGGTAGGTGTTGTATATGATTCACATTTTGTTTGTTCTGCCTCTTGATTTGAACTTCAAAATCTAGCAGATATGTACTCATCCGTGTTTAATTTCGTGCGGTCAACGAAAAGCAAGACAACTTATTTTTGCTCTTAGATTTTTGTTATGCAGTTGGAACTATAAGATACACAATTGAGATTCTATATAAGAATAGAGGGGAAAGCTGGACATCGCTATTAAATACGACAGTTTATCATGTTTATTAGTTCACTCGTGTATTTTTCCTATTCCGGGATGCCTTCTGAATATTTCAAAGTAAATCATCCATATAGATTGATGGCTTTCACTTTTATAGTTTGACACAAAAGTTGTATACTGTAGTTGGTAAGGTTGTTTTTCGTGTGTGTGAGGCCAAATATTCGAGTTGTGTGGGAATTTGTTTGGACAAATATTTATATGGTCCTTGTTCTAATTTAGTGAAGGGAGTGAAGGAGAAGGAAGAAGGACTTGGCTTTTTCTTTGATATTGATGTGAATCATTTGGAACAAACGAAATAAAACTGCGTGCTCTTCTTTTCGATCTTCGTCATGTGTGAAGTTCCATAGACGTTATCAGCCTGCCCCATTCTCATTGCTAGCCTTGTCGCCATATGGCGGAACTTTCTTTGGCAAGCCGTCTGGAAGGGTTTCTTGTCCGGCCGGTTCACAGGGTTCGTCTGTTTTAATCGGACTCCCTATTAGTTCATGATATATTGGTCCTTCAAAAATTAGTTGAAATGTGTATAAACGGATCTGAACACTATGAGTAATAAAACAATGAATCCATCGCTGTCAGCAAGTGGGTAAGTAACGCGTTTTACTTCGGCTCTCTTTCAAAATGGTCTCATGCAGCTTTGACTTGATCACACTTGCTAGTTTGTTTATCAGGTGTTTGGGAAAGCCCTGTAGTGCAAAAACAGAGATTTCAAACCCCAAAAAAGTAGTGACAGATCAAAACCCCAAGCATCTAACCAGCCAAAATCAATGCCCTTTCAACTACAAAGAATCTCTACAGTTTCGTCTTTTGTTCACTCCACTTTGTTGATCTGCAAATCCCTCTTGACGTTGGCATAGATATTTTCAGGGGCAAGTTACACGGAAATGGAAAAAAGGGACAGAAAGATAACTTTAAGTAGGCCGTAGGGAAAACTAGAAGCAAATTCAAGACTAGGATGGTGATGGATTGGACATTGGAACTGGAGGACTGTGATAAAAACAACCCAACTTTTCTCTCTCTCTCTCTATATAGAGAATAAATTCTCTCTGCCAGGTTGAAAAACCCCAATTTTCCTCCAAACCAATAATATTTTGTCACGTCATCAAATTGTTCCAAGAAATGGAAGAACCACGTGCTCTTTGGTTCGGTCCTCTAACTTGGGGTACACCTTTTACAGTACTACTCCTCCCACTAGTACTACACCTGCCAGCCAAAAACAATACCAATCAAAAAGTTTTTTTTTTCCCCAAGAATCGATCAAAAAAGTTTTGAGTATGAGGCCTCGAAATCGCTTTCTTTAGGCGTCAAATGACTGAGATGACCCTTAGGCCTATCAAATCGATTTTCTCATTAGAGAGATGGGGAATGGATTCTTGAAAGCCATAGGTTCCCCTTCAGTTGCATCTTCAGCCCGTCAACTTAACTTTTATTTTTTTTTCGACCGCATAGAGATGTTTGAATCAATTTACTTGCACTTCAACTATTTCTCTTTTCAGTCCGATAAAAAATAAGTCATCTACGCCGGAATTACGGGATAAAGTTTTTTTTGTTCATGTTAGATGACTATTACCAGATTATGAAAACCCTAAAAACAACTATTATTTATGACCCTCGGGATAAAATGATTAAAAAAATAAGATTTTCACACCAATTCAAATTAATTGAACATTAGAGCACTTAAATTTTTAGATTGTTTATATATAAAAAAATATTGTTAAAAAATTAGTATTCCAATTTTCAATTTGTTTGAACCAGTGTGAAGATATTAATTTTTAAATTATTTTATCCTAAATTATCATAATTAATTTTTGTCTATAGGGCTCTTATAATCAAGTATCTGCTTTACAAATTCTCAAATAAAGAATAGATATTTAATTATGAGAGCCCTAAAAAAATTAATTATAACTTTTTAGAATAAAATGATTTAAAAATAAGATTTTTTTACAACGGTTTAAATCAATGTAGTCATACCATGAACAAAATTTTTTTATTTTTAAATCTCCTAATTTCGGCATGAATGGCCTGTCTTTGATTGAATTGGGGAAAGAAATAGTTGAGACGCGTAAAAATGGTTTTACAAGTAGGATAATACAGACCTGGGGGTGTTATAGTGCACCCCTCGCACTATACGTGTAGTGTGGTCAATCTAACCGTTCATCTCGGTAATGGATGACCCGGATTTTCATCCGAATAATTGATGGCTAGAATTTGTAGGAATTCAGATTAAATTTAAGCCATCTATGCTGAGATGGACGATCAGATGTGCCGCACTACACCATCTCCCATTCCGGTTAATACCCAAACTTTTTGATAGGTTCTTGTCAAAAAAAACCAAAAAAAAAAAAAACTTTTCGATTGGTTTTTGGCTTGCAGGAGTAGTCCTAGTAGGAGGAGAGTACAGTAGGTTTAAGTTTAACCCAAGTTAGAGGACCGAACCATCAATCCCGTGATTCTTCCATCCCGGTGATGATGTGGCAAGATATTATTGGTTTGGAGGAAAATAGGGATTTTCCAATCCTTGCGGAGAGAATTTATTCTCATATATATATA
>BPLS01029772.1:60268-85919 GCA_019656275.1 Rhododendron kiyosumense | reverse complement strand
TATATATATATATATATATTCGTGTTTCGTAGTTTTCTTACATACCTCTCTTTCTCTCTCCCTCTCTTCTTCCAAACCGCCATGGATCAACCACCACAGCTCCAACCTCCAGAAACCTTCCACCTCAGAGACCTCCTAATTTGGCCTTTTATCTCTGCAGCACTCGTCTACAGTCTCTTCCCCAAGCCTCATCTCCCAAGTCGACCCCAACTTCTCGAAATGGGCCAAAGTCCTTTTCTGCTACCTCATCTCCCTCTTCACTTTCCCTCTCCTATCGGCCATCGTCTTCACCCACGCTGCCTCTCTCAAGTGCCTCTTCATCACCCACCTCTGGGTTTCTCTTGCCATGGTCCTCTACAATGCTGCATCTCTCTAGTCCATTGCCCTCTTCTCATTCGCAGACACTACTACCCCTATCATGGATCCGAATCCGATCATGTGGCTCGCCAGCTTGTTTGTGAGTTTGAATCTGCTTCATACTGATGACGTATCGTTGTGGCGCTTGGCTTCATTGCCTGAACCCGATTACGGAGCTGTCGCTGCATTGATGGAGAAGAGCAAACAGGCGATTTGTGGCGTGAATGGTGTTTTCTTCTATCTGTGCATGTGTAATGGAGTAATTAAGTTGGTCAGGGTAACAAAATCTGTGTAATTAAGTTGGTGATTTACGTTCTGTTTGTTTTGTTGCTTAATTTGAACTTCAAAGTCTAAGCATGTAATCGTCCCCGTTATGCAGTTGGAGAAGTATAAATAAGATTGATCAGAACTCAAACATAATTAAATAGAGGGGATCGAAATCATGCACATCGTGATTAATTCTAGTTTTTTCGTGATTAATATACTGATAGGGAGAAACCAAATTCATTCGATCGAGTTGTGTGGGAATTTGTTTGGACAAAGATGTATACGGTCCTTGTTCTTCAGTGAAGAGCGAGAAGGAGAAGGAAGAAAGGTGTTATTCTTTGATATTAATGTGAATCATTTTGAATGAATGACATAAATTAAACTACTTTTGGCGGACATCAACCGTGTTCGGTCAGCTCTTACTGAGTTCTGGTGCAGTTTGTTTGACAGGATGTCAATGAAATTGCTCATTACCTAGCCAAGATTACCGTGAGAGGAAGTCATTTTTATACTTGAGAATTTATTCCTCCGTTGTGGGCCTTGTGGCTTTTGTCCTCCCTTAAGAGATGTTCTATTTGATGTTTTTGACTTTGCTTCTTCAATATTTAAGATCCTATCATTTTGACCCCACCAAAAAAAATCCATTTTAAGCCGAAAATTAGATGATTAATAAAACTATCTTAATACTCGTGGTCCCTCGAATCTCACGTCAACTCTCACAACTAATAAACTCTAGTGTCATTTGTATCTCAGAAGATCATATAATGGTCCCTTAAATTGGTTGTGTGGTAATATTCCCAGATTAGATATTGATCCCAATTGCATAATTCAAGGAATCAAGCAGTGCAAGAATGGCAAAGCGTAATCACCAAAACATAAACTTCGTATTCTCAGCTTTCCTTTTTCCGAGTCAAAAAAAAAAAAAAAAGTTTCCCTTTTTGTTCTTCAATCAAAAGGGAAATTAGTTAGCCGCATTAAGCTAATACGTCCAATGAGTATGAATGTGTCATATGTGCATAAATGGATTTGAATTTCTCCATTTCAAATCGGTGGCCTTGAAAGAATGAAGAGAAAAAATAAAAAATCAATGCATACTATGACCTCTCAGCTCTCGGACAAGAAATAATTCTTAGAACTGTTGCGAGATAATAATTAATACGCTTTGGACGCATATCGATGCCCATTTTGTGATCAATCTTTCTGTCTTTAATTATTAGTCTCTTTTGTATTTTAAAATGAAATGAAATGATAAAGCAGGGTCTTGAGTTTGTTTTTCATACATTCCTCAACCAAATATATTTGGACAATGAACTTAGGCATCATTGTTAATATTTGTGCCAAGTCCGTATCATATCCTTAAATGTCACTCCATGCTATGCAACAATACCGGTATACTGCAAATGACCACGACATTTTTCTTTCTACTTTACTGGGATGGGTACCGCAAATGAGTCAATGACCATTACATTTTCCGTATTTACCTAATATTTATGAAATTTTTCAGTACCGAACAGATATATCTCACATGGTGCCCGCAAAGGGAAATTGGATTATATGGCCTCATGGAAAAACAAACAGAACGAAACAAAAGTATATACAAGAACAAGAAAACTGCAAAGGAAAATTGGATTATATGGACTGAGGATTTACCTTCTTCAGCGGCTTCTTCACTAGAGGGTAGCAGGGCCGGTCCCGGGGTAAGCCCCACAAGCCCCCGGGCAAGGGCAACAAAAAAAAAAATTTATCTGTAAATATATATATATATATATATATTCTGATAAGTTTCATTGTTCTCTTGGGCTTAACTTAACTTAAATTTGAAAATTTTGTCCTTATTTGAATTTTTTTTTGCATTTATTAGTTTTGCGCCAAACTTTTGTGAATTATTAATTTGTCTCGACGAGAGAAATAGGAAAAGTAAAATTTTGGCACTTTTTACCCAAGTATTTTGAGAAATAACTATTTTTTAGAATAAAAAGTAAAAAAAAATTTAAATAAGAACAAAATTTTCAAGTTTAAGTTAAGTCCAAGAGAATGCAGCGTAAAATGATGGTTGTCTGATCATGATCATAGATTTTGTAGGTAAGCAACTACAGTAACTATGTCTATATAGCAAAAATGCAACGAAGGGAACAAAGATTTCAAAACCTGTCAAGAAGTGCTAATTGAAATCTATTACGAGTAATTGGGAGAATAGGCACTCTTGCTTAAATACAAAATATTCCATCTGGACAAAAATTATAAAATTTATTTAACATTCAATGAATGACTTGGATTATTTATGCAGAACTCAAAATGGACCCAATAATCTATAGGTGCGAGCTGATCTGTATGGTAGCATTTTGGCCCATATTTTTTGCATGACAATACTATATTGCGCGTCTTAAAATATGAACGGTTCAAATCACGATAATAAACACTCGATGGGGCCCATAATATCTGGTGGTAAAAATGTGAGGTTTTATACCGACGATGGATAAAATTTATTCTCCTATCTAATATGGGAAAACAACACCACAATCAACTGATCTAAAAATGGAACTAGAGTTTATTGCGAGAATTGATGTGAAGGGCCACCATTGGTTTTTTCTCTGTATAAGAAAGAAAGCGGTGGGCTCTGTTACCTCCGTTTATAGTAATATTCGGTGGATCAAATGCTTCCAAGAAATGAAAGACAAGTGAATTTCCCAACTGCAATTTGGAATCCAACAGAATGCCCATGCTTGCATACGTCATCCGTTTAAGTTTGGAACTTTGCTCATACAATTCTAACACTTTCTAGGGAAACATGAATGGTGAAATGCAATTTACCTTTATGGTGTGTTCATCTTCCCAACCCGAAGGATTTTTCAGTGGCTAGTGGGTAAGCATGTGGTGTCCGCTTGGCACATCTGGACAATCCATTGCAGTTTTTGACGGCTTGGATTTGTAGAGATAAAAAGGAGAGAGAGAAATTTAATTTGGGCCGTCCAAAAGTGTATTGGACGGCCTGAATGTGTCGAGTGGGCATCACGTGTGATATACCCACTTAGCATCAAAAAATTTCTCTCCCAATAAGATTCTTCGTTCTCTTGAACTTAACTTAAATCTGAAAATTTTGTTCTTATTTGAATTTTTTTCACATTTATTAGTTTTACGCCAAACTTTTGTGGGTTACTAATTTGTCTCGATGAAAGAAATCGAAAAAGTAAAATTTTGGCACTTTTTACCTAACTATTTCGAGAAATAACCATTTTTTAGAGCAAAAATGTAAAAAAAAAAAATTCAAATATAGACAATTTTCAGATTTTTGTTAAGTCAAAGAGAACGCAGCCTAAAATGATGGTTGTCTGATCATAGATTTTGTAGGTAAGCAACTTCAATAACTATGTCTATATAGCAAAAATGCAACGAAGGGAACAAAGACTTCAAAACCTGTCTAGAAGTGCTAATTGATATCTATTATTTGGGAGAATAGGCATTCTTGCTTAAATACAAAATATTCCATCTGGACAAAAATTATAAAATTTATTTAACATTCAATGAATTACTTGGATTATTTATATATGTAGAACTTGGAATGGACCCAATAATCTATTGATGCGAGCTGATCGGTATGGTAGCATTTTGGCCAATGTTTACCCATTCTTGCATCGACCTTTTGTCATTTTAAGGTGGGAAAAATTCAAAAAAACCCCTGAACTTTGAACTCAATGTCAAATAGGCACCTGAACTTAAATAAATTTCAATTGAACACCTGAACTTTCACTCCGTTATTCAATTTATCCCCTTCCGTCTCAATCCATGACTTTCCTAAGGGCAACTGCTAAGCTAGACACTAACAGACAAAACAAAACGTTAGAAGGAGAAATTAGAGGAAAACAACAGTGATCTGGCGCCTTTTTAAGGCCCCGTTCGGCTAAATAAGCCTACTGGCTTATTTTTTGTTCTTATTCAAATTTTTTTTGTATTTTTTTATTGTTCTTTTTACAATTCAAAAAATTCTCTCTAGATTCTCCATACTTCCAACATTTCTCTCCTTATCTCTCTTCACTTATTATCCCTACTATTTTTCAAAAAAAAATGCGAACACAAATCCAAACATAGCAAGTTTTTCATCATTTTTTTGGGGATTATTGCATCGTCATGACTAAAGGAATCTAAAAAGCAACAAATTACGATCGAAACCTAATTTTTTTTGAATAAAGACAAAAACAAGCCAATAAACCAATTTTTTCGTTTTTATTAAAAAAATGGATTTCGATAATAATTGTTTACTTTTTAGATTCCTCTCGTTATGACGATGCAATAATCCCCAAAAAATTGATGAAAAACCAACAAATATGAAAAAAAAAATTGAATAAGGACAAAAAATAAGCCAATAGGCTTATTTAGCCGAACGGGGCCTTAAAAAGGTGCCAAATCAATGTTGTTTCCCTCCAATTTCTCCATCTAACGTTTTGTTCTGTCTGTTAGTGTCCAGCTCAGTGGTTGCCGTTAGGAAAGTCACGGATTGAGACGGCAGGGGGTAAATTGAATAACGGAGTGAAAATTTAGGTGTTCAATTGAAGTTTATTTAAGTTCAGGTGCCTATTTGACATTGGGTTCAAAGTTCAGGGGTTTTTTTGAATTTTTCCCTTTTAAGGTTTATTCGGCAGCATGGAACCATTGATGGAGGATTCCTAGGACATGGAAATAAGTTAGTCCCCCCTCCCCCCCTCCAACATATTGATGTTCATAGATTTCGCTTGGAGGATTCCTAGGATATGGTAATAAGTTAGTCCCCCCTCCCCCCTCTAACGTATTGATGTTCATAGATTTTGCTTTTGAGTCCCACGTCAATATTTGACGGTAAAGGAGAACAATTTTGGTCACATTTGGCGAGGATATTTTAAAAATTCTGTTACTACCCTTATAAGTGTGGAGGAAATTCAAACACTTAATAGAAAAATAAGGTTTTTTTTTTTTTTTTTTGTCTTTTGGATTACCACTAATGTTTTAGACAGTTGTGTGTTGCTTGACGATTTCCTAGACCTAAAATAATGAGTTGTCCCAAGCGTAGGGCGGAGACCGACGTAGCACAATATCCGGTAAAACCGAAGTCGAATCCACAAAGACGGTGATGCGTGCTGACTAAAAACTCGGGTTGTTATAATTTAAACAGGCTTTTAGGTAGCCACCCCTTAACGATTTGATTGAGATTAACTAAAAATCATAATTTGTTTGGATTTTTTATTAAATAATTAAAAGGAGGTATAGTCGTGGAGTTCTTAGCATTCGCAACCAGTCCGGGTTAACTTGCTCCGTTCAGTGTTCTTTAAAACGTTTAATTTTAGATTGAAAAAGATACCCCGTAAGATGCGAGACCCTATGGTCGCCGTGTACCCATGCGCAACAGAAAATGAGTTTTGGACCCTCATTCCCCCGTTTACATGGGCTCCAACGATGCCCGGGTTCGTCCACATGAAGTATTTTTTCCAATCTAAGATTATTTTTTCGTTGTTTGAAAATCAGAACGGTGCCCGAACTAGCCACAGTGCGCTAATCATCCCGCGACCCTACCTAAATGACTACTCACTAATCATTACGTAAGAAACGAAAGAAACCCTATTTTCAAACATACTTCCGAATACGAAATAAGCAAAAGAAATAAATTAATAAACAAGTATCAACGAACAACTTTAATTAAAAATATAAAATAAAACGAATTACCGATGTACGAGTAATTGAACAAGGAAAAACTCAAAAGAAAAGTAAATAATATTCCCGTACAAAAGCTCGGCAGTCGTCGTCCTAATAAAATCTGTTGTAAAACAACATACCGCAGCCTCGTTCTTTCCTCGTCCTTTTATACGTGAGAGAAGTGCCGACATAAAAAAAACCCGAAAACCTATACTCCTTTTCCTTTTTTCCTTCTTGGCCCATAATCACTCTTTTGCTCGATGGCCCACCTTTAAGTAATAAGCACTGGGCCCACACAATAAAATTGAAAATCACTGTCCAGTAATGCCGTGAACTAATTAGTTCAATGCTAAACTCCATATGAGTTTCAAACGGATCAACTTCGCGCTTTTTTACCGAATCCTACAAATACCTACAATACACAAATTAAACATTAATCTCCAAGTAATGATATAAAAATAGATTTAGCAAGGATAAATTAAGGGACACGTATGTGAACATTTATGCATTCATCACACCCCCCAACTTACACTTTGCTAGTTCCGAGCAAAGAAAACAAAATGCAACTAAAGAAAACAAATTAAAATAGATAGTTCTTTTAAACTCCCAGGCGGCCCTGGTAGGACGAGTGAAGTCTCGTAAGGGTTTTCAGCAGTGATTACCAACAAAACACCGCCCAAACACTTCTATCACCTTACGGATTCGGGAAACATATGTCAATGTTGCTCAATTAAAGAGTGAAGATGATATTTGAATCGAAACAAGATGGTACCGAAAACTATACATTGCCTTTTGGGGTCTATTTATGAGTTCCACACGAATAATCTAAACTGTTGATTAATTTTAAAATAATTTTTCAATTACACCCACAAAAATTCAACTCAATTAGATATGTGTAGATAGTTGATACAATCTTCCAAGTTCCATTGGAGTTTAAGATCCTAATAGTCTCTTTTGTATTTTAAAATGAAATGATAAAGCAGGGTCTTGAGTTTGTTTTTCATACATTCCTCAACCAAATATATTTGCTCTTGTCCAAACGAACAAATAATTTTAAAAAATTTCCAAAAATAATGCGAAAGGGGTAGATTTTTTGTAATATTTTTTTCGTCTATTTTAAACATTTTTAGATTAGAATCATAGGTTTTTTTTTTTTGTTGTTTCTTTGCTCTTGTCCAGACGAACAAATAAATTTAAAAAATTTGGCATAAAATTGATAAATAAAACTTGAAATTACAAGCACCCAACCACTCATATTCTTTTCACGTGGTTTCTGGTTCGAATTTTCCTTGAAGAAAAAACATTTGGGGAGTAGTCTACAATTTTTTTTTTGATGATCTGCGGAGTAGTCTATTATGTGACGAAAGCTAGCATGCTCATTGTTAGTAACAAGTACCACAAGGGTGGTTTTTTGGGTGACATGAAACAAGGAAGGGTCTATATACACAACACAATGGATGATATCATGTTCAAACTTCACTCTATTGTGAAATCTGGATGACTTAATTGGGTGTGTGTGTTGCGTGGGTGCGTGTGTCTCCTTGGTGTGTGTTGTGCATCTGGGTGTGTAATACATTCTTGGGTGTGTGTTTGGTATATGATGGGGCTTTCCTGCCTTTGATGCTTAATTCGTGTTCCTAGTGAACCACCTGCTTTTCATGGCGTGAATCATCTCTTTGGTTGCCATGGGCTGTGCTATCACTTCCTCATTTTTTTTTATGAAGTCACACAGCTAAAGCAATTCTCCAAAATCTATATTTGGATTCACTTTGGTTGTGCTCTGCTCCTGTACTCCCTCGGAGTACATGACATTTTGTTGACTGTTTAGCTGCATTTCAACACTGGACTCTTTGTTTGCTTGTTTGGAACCTCGACAACGCACTACGCCAAATTAAGCTTTTTGCGGCATTTTAAAAATGCCGGTAAAGATCAAATTAATGCTGGTAATAGTATTCCCAGCATTTGTTGACGAAAATAAAAAATGCCGTCTAGGTAAATGTCAGTAATACATAAACGGCATTTGTACAAATGCCGAAAATAAAACCGGCATTTGTTACTAGTTTTTCCGGCATTTGTAAAGTGCCGGGAAAAAATTGCCGAATATACATTTATTAACGGCATTTGATGCAAACGCTAGAAAATGTAATATTACCGGCATTTTATAAGTGCCGTATTTTTTTATAACTTTTACCGGCATTTTCAAAATACCATTTTTATATCTTGATATTTCTTTTCATTGGTTTTACTGGCATTTGTAAAACGCCACTAAAAGTTCTTTTTTTTTTTTTTTTGCCAATTTTCATTTTTATTACATGATTTTTTCATTAACAAATTATCCTACCCTAGTATCATTTTTGATACCACATTTCCTACATACAATATTTTAACTGTCCAAAACAATTTGAAGTTCCACTACCAAAACCAAAATGCAAATTCCGTATATAAACAAGTTGGACATCATAAAGACTATTCTCAAAGCAACAAAAATAACAACGCTAGGTATTGAATGCCAATGTGAAAATCAAACCCAAAGTGTCAAAATATAAATTTCCATTGCATGTGTATCTCCAAAAACAAAAGATCATACTAACCAAAGCAACACAAATTTCCAAAATATGCTTTCGGTTGCGAACTCCAAAACAAAAACAATTTTCATTATCAAGAAGATTTCCCGTCATTCTTGCATGTCTTCCATGTCCGTCTATGTCCTATAAACCTGCAAATACAAGAAACAATTACACGTTGATACAAAGGTGTGTGGGTATTTATACAATCACCAAGTGCAAGAAACTAAATGCAAACATATCCTAGTTTAAAGATAAAGCGCATAGGGCATCAAACATATCCTAGTTCTAACTTATTTGTAGTAGTGCTCCTGATCAAAGCGCATAGGGCTTCTAGACACTACACCCAGCAAACTGCGCCACACCCAACCAGAGGAAGGACAAAAGAAAAAAGGGAATGACATTATTCGCTAGCTTTTCTCTTATCTTTGTTGAAAAGCATGCCAAATTTTAAAAGGACAAGATACCAGTAAATCTAGATCTGGGAATGTCAACATGATATAAAATTGAAGGTCAAAATCCTTAAAGCAAAATGCTAATATTGAAACTTAGTGTTCCAAGAACTCATTTGTTGCATTTAGATGCATCTGAACACCTTTATGAACAATGAACACTAGCTAGTATATAAACATTACAATTTACACGCATTGGTACACATGAAAATTACAACACACAATAGCATCGCCTTGCATTGGAACTAGGCAACAAGTTAAAACCTCATGCACTGGGTTCATAAGCCAAAGCAGACCTAGCAGACCAGAAATAATAACCCGATAAGAATGAAACGGAATGAAATTCAATTCATATTCCATAGAGGTCACAATAGCTATGTTCTCCTATTAAAGATAACAAAGAGGGATAAAAATGCCGGCAAATAGATGTCAAAGTCAAACACTCGCAAGATGGAACATCAAGAATACACTTTCAAACCTCAGAAATGGTACACACATCCCCCAAGAGGACGCACACCGTATCCTGTTTCATAGCCGCACCTAATGGTTTTTTTTTTTTTTTTTTTTGGGTAATGCAAGGTGTCACAAGTCGAGCCAAGCCAACTTGCGCGCACCTCGTATGCTTACGCGTGGGGTGAGGTGGTCCCAAGAGTTGTTGGCAAGAAAAATCAAATATGAGACGGTCTCAGTAAGACCATAGGATGGTGAAAAAAAACCTCTGTACCTAATGGTTTGTAACTAATATCACCAAAGATCGTAATAAAGACCCCAAACAATCTCGTAACTTTTCTCCTCACAAAATCTCAGTAAACGTATTAATTGGTCGATAACATAACAACATGAACACACATCAGAGTTTTTCTCACCTTATAAGAAGGAACTAATTTAGGTAGGGTGGTTATGGGCCGCCGCCGATAAGGGGAACCCGAAGCTCCTATTGCCCAAGTTGTGTTTCCCTTCCTTACTATGTTGGTATAAACATCTTGCATATCAGATAGTTCTACAGCCGAAGTAGCTCCTCCACAAATCTTTCCTCAATAAAGGCCATGCCTTCTGATCAGCCAACACATGTTATGTCCTCCACAAATCTTTCCTCAATAAATTTCTAAACCTACTGTTTCTTTGCACTTAATAATTGATACAAGTTTGATTGAAAACAAAAACAACTAAGCACGTATCAATTCACAACCCAGTAATCTTATAAACCAAAAACAAAGGAATGCAACTCCAACTACCCATTGCACTACAATTGGACTTAAATCTGGACTAAAACAGCACTAAATCTGCATTACCAAGCCTAACAATGACTGAGATTCAAACTCCAAGAACTGGAAAAGAAAAAGACAGCATTTCCACTAAGATTCAACATGCAACAACTGGAAAAAAAAGTCAGCACTTCAAATGCTATAAAAGTGGTCAAATACTGCTCAGTTCAATAACATGCACTTCAAGAAACTGCTAAAAAAACTGCCCAAAAACTGGTATAAAATTGCCAAAAAAAACTGCTGTAAACTGCAATTATCCGGATGTTTTACTCATGACCAACAAAATTCAACTCCAACTATCTACTTAGAACAAAAACGGATACGGACACAGACACAAAAAGGGACACATTGAATTCTAAACATGATGGAACACAGCCACCAACACCCAAACCCAATCTATAATTTTCAAGTTAATTCTAATCAACCTTGGGTTGACCCAAGTCCAATTTATCTCTTTCCAAGCTTCCACAAGGAGCACAATCTAGCTGGTTTGTACATGAATGGAACCTTTCAAATGCATAGTATTTTGTTGATCTACGCTTAATGATTTATCTTGGTGTGTCCACTTCTTATCTATTTTCAGCAAGCAGAAATAGATGGCGCTAACTTTCAGCAATTTTTAGTAAGCAGGTTCAAGATAGCAGATTGTTCAGGTTGCTGCCATTACTTTTATCCTGGTAGATCGTGAAGCAGGTCATGGGGCATAAGAAGGGTCCTGAACTGAGGTGGAGTTCCTTCTATTACTCCTACAAGCAAGCAGGTTCAAGATTGTGCAGCTGACCCAGTCAGCAAGCAGGTTCAGCAAGTAGGCGGTGTTGTGGTGCTCATGTCAAAACCTCTATTACTCCAATAATCAGGAAGTTACCTTATCACTCTAGGCAATTATGTTAAGACAATTTACAATCTGCTTGTCGTGGAGATGTGTGATTGATTCCATTAGGTACAATTTCAAATAGTGTGAATGTGTCTTCCCATGAACTATGTGATTGATCCTCAACCCTCTTTTGAGAGTGGAGGTAATATTTAGTGGGGAAATCTGGTGAGGAATATTGGAGTGAGAAGGTCGACCCCTAAATTCCCTTGTAATGTGAAAAAAGAAGAGTGGGAGGTGAGTATCAGAGGGGGTCTTTGGCTGGTTAGCACCTATAATGGCAAGGGTTTTCCTTCAGTTT
The DNA here is from genome assembly GCA_019656275.1 of Rhododendron kiyosumense. Classification (NCBI taxonomy): domain Eukaryota; kingdom Viridiplantae; phylum Streptophyta; class Magnoliopsida; order Ericales; family Ericaceae; genus Rhododendron; species Rhododendron kiyosumense. Next base: position 74,181 of record BPLS01029772.1, on the reverse strand, counting down.
TCTATCATTTCACAGAGCCATCTTGACCATAAACTCGGCAGCAGTAGGGGAGCTTGTGTCTTGCTGGTTCCTTCTTGTTATTTGTGATCAATCACTAGACTGTCATTGTTTGGTGAAGATAATGGGCAGATAAGCAAAGATAATGGCTACAGAGAAGCAAAGATATACATTCACTAACTAACCAGTTTGATTAATCAACTAACATTGATTGGGACGCCCTTGTTTCTAGATAACATGATAGCAGAAAAGAAGAGGCTTGCTTATACTTGTACCCCTATATGTAGAGGTAACTCCTCCTTCCTCTTTTCCTCCGTCAGTGGAAATTGTAGGGCCTGATGGGTTTAAGAACCATCAGAAAATTTGAGTACAAATGGCTCCCGCACATGTCAGGTTGTGTCGCAAGCAGGTTCAGTTAGCAAGTTTCTTTGGTATTCTTGCTATTCGGTTCTTGTTATGTCTAATGCATACCTAATTAATGTCACACCCAAACCTTGATCATATTTACTTTCTGAAGGTATCCAATCTAGTTAAGAGTGCTCGGTTTTGGACTAGATGGATTGGTCATTCTCATGCCTATCCTTGGGGGATGTCCCTTGGAATTTTTATTCCCTTGCTAGGGGGACTGTCCCTAGATTTAATGCTCTACTATGATATGATTGAGAGCTTGGCACTGTGTGGTGATTGATAATTACGGATCAAGATCAGCTTAGTCAGGTCCAAAGCATGTTTCAGATATCAAGAACAACTACGTGAGAAGTTGCTATGTGTACATGGTGGTCTTCTACAGTCAACGCATTGAATCCAATCTATAGGCCTCTTTCAGAGACCACAAGGCATACTTATTTGGGCTCAAGCTATATATTTTGGCAACAACACAGATCAAGCACTATGAGAGGCAGGTGTATTTTCAATCAATAAAATGGCCAACTCTATTCTCATTCCCTCAAAAAGTACCATGAAACCACAATTTACCTGTCCATTGTGCTCCATTAGTGACGGTGTGTGATCTCCATCTCCATTTCCAGCTCCATTTGGTAAAGAATACCTAAAAAGAATACGACACTTCAAAACCTAAAAAGAATGCATGTGTTGGAAGACTAATAACAGTAGTTAATTGAACAGTATAGTGTCACCTTTCCTGTAGAGTCATGCATAGTACCATGCATAGTGTCAACTTTCCTGTAGTATATCAAACACAAGAGTGCGTTATTAAGTTTGCTCAGTGTTGTTCCTGCATATCTAACTATTCCAGTTCACAAAATTCTGTTTCGTGAAGGGCAGAACTCAGAAGATATTATTCACTGGCTTTGAAATTCTTAGGCTAATAATCTACTTAAGATCGATATTGAGGAAAACAATCTGAAATTCATCAATCAAATGCCTAGACCATAAAATGCAAAGAAGCCATATCAATTATCAAAGATATTCAAAGATTTTATGGCAGTTTGGTTGACTTGGAATTCATGGTTTTCTTTTTGCTAGTGTGCTTACAGTCACATAAATAAGACACAGACAATTGACCACTGAATTAGTGATATATTTTGCCACCTGATTCGCCTTTACATGCCAAACAGAATAGCAGTAAGGGTAAGGTGTCTAGAGTCAATTGTTTCAAGTAGGAATACAGAATGTGGAAATACATTTTGAACTTAAGTTTAGGCAATGGCTGATAAAAGCCAACTGCACAAGAGAATGGGACACAAAGTATTAATGTAGGTCACACTAATGAAATTTCAATCTAAGGGATAGGAAGCTTCAACTCTTATACTAAGAAATATTACCAATTTCGCGGAGACAACCAACTCAATGAATCCTGGAAAAATTTGGCTTGGCATAACTTTTAGTTTGCATAGAACACGTATATGCTGATGGGGTTCAAAGAAGTCCCAACCTCCTTGCTTACTTTTAAGTGCTCAGTACATTTGAGAAACTTGGCATCATAACTACATCCGATGCGAGCATTTTGAACATAAGAGTTTACATGGGATAAACTTCTACAGTAGACACAATAGCCAGTAATAAGGGTCGTTCAGGGTAGTTACATCAAGCTCACAGTTCTCAAGTTCTGGTCCAAGGCCTACAGGGGAAGAAGATGATGACATGGACAGAACAAATGATGAGGTGGATGATAATTGCACTGGGACTGGGGGCAAGAAACAAGTGGGTGACTTGGCAATTCAGGGGAAGTTAGAAGTTGACAAAGAGTCCATTAATGCACCTAGTTTGAACCCTGATATGCTCTTCTTGAACCGTGTACCTCATCAGACGAGTACACCAAGAAACTGAAGGGACAGCCGCTACATTGATTATAACAGGGAACAAGGTCCAACTTTCCTCATTACCAAGGACAGCAGATCAGGAATTTCAAAAAAAAGGTGGTTGATATCAATGATACTAATTCAAATTCCTATCAGGGTTTGGACTCTTTTGTTCAAGACTCACAAAGCCCATCACAAGTAGAAAGTCAAGCCTCAGAGAGTACTAACAAAGCCCAAGTCAGTGAAGTCCAAGAAGAAATAAAAGGAAATGATTTAGTAAGGCAGCAGGAGGAAGTGGAAAGGACTGCAATGTTGACATACGGCCTAGTGGTGATTGAAAGACATCTCAAGTGCCAGGAATTGAACCAGAAGTGGATCTAAACCAAAGAAATATTAGGAAATTAGTTAGAAGCCAAATGTATGAAGAATGCATGAGTTCTAATGGTGTTAATTCTGATGATGAAACATACATCAGTACCTCACGGGAGCAACTACAAAAATTAGTGGATAAAGAACTACAGCTTACTCTCTTAGCTGGTGCCATTTTGGGGATTGACTACAAAGACACTGCTGTCATGAGAATGAGAAAGATGATTGAAACAGAGGCTAAGGAACTCCAATTACTTCAGAGGAACAACAGGTTTGCTCCACTCTTCCAGAACCACTAAATGAATTGTGGAGTGAGCTTTTAATCTAAAAGTAGCTAGCCAAATCCCTTTGTGCATTGGTGAAAGAGTGGTCTATTACAAGTTTGGAGAGAAGCTGGAGGAATTTCCAAATTTTTTTTTGATAAATCAGAGCTGATAGACTTGCCAATGATGGGTGCTGCTACTTTGGTGTTGATTTTTCCCCTTGAGTCCAAGGATTGTAATGGAGAGGGGGTCAGGGGGCCAAGGCGAGAAGGAAGCTTTCTCACAACGGAATCGAACTCTTGGATAATCTACTACATATTTCCTCTAGCTATCCTTAATGGTTGTTGTTAGAAGGTGGCTTTTGGCCATCTCTTTTCAACTCCTAATAGTAGGAGGGCTAAGAGAATTGGGGATGTTCTCTCATGGTTAATTTTGGAACTGAATGGTCTCATGATGTTACACTCAGTTTGTTTCTACTGGATTGGCATTATGGGCCGATGTAACATTGGGTTCATTCAATCTTTATTGAATGTAATCTTTTTCTCTTTTTTCTTTTTTGTAGACCTCTTTCGGTACCTCTTTCTCGGTGGTTCATTTGGGGTCTTGCCTCGATGAACCCTTTGTCAAGTTTTAATAAAATTTTATTGTCAATTAATCAAAAAAAAACTTCTACTGTGGACTTGAATTCAGAATTTGGTCTCCTTCCCGCCTAGGATGCTTCGGCATCAAATGTCATGAATTGCAAAACAGTATTCTTTTTAACTACTATTAATTGAACTAATTTTTTCCCTACAAACATGGGTTTAGGGCACAAATACCTTGAGATCTAAGGACATGGGAATGGATGGTCCTGAACCATTTTTTTTCCTAATAACAAAGTCATGCTAAACGAAAATTTTGCTCCTAAAAATGGATTATCATACTAACAAAACTTCAACCATATGGCCACTGTGTTCACTCTCTTAACATGCATTTCAACAAACAGTCTATATGCATCTTTGAAAGACCCACATCTATCTATACACAAAATTGAGATGGTCTCCACCAATTTCGGCTAAAAAAATAAATAAATAAAGTTTCTTGTACCATTAACTACAATATCTATAGACAAAATCAAAACCAACAGTTTAGCAAATCCCACAATCTAATGGCAGAAATAGAACACAAGCAGTACATCAATTTTGGAACTATGAGCATGCAATTCTGAAACCCTACACAGAGAGACGGGATTCAAGGTTCAAAGGTGAACAAATGAAGAAATTTTGTAAAATCAAAACTCTAACCCAGACGCAGATCAAACCCAGAAATTTTGTAAACTCAAAACCAGACGCAGATCAAACCCAGAACGCAGAGTTGTTCAATCAAGAAGAAATAGTGTACCTGCGATGGTGAGAACCACGAGATATCATGCAAAGACAAGGAACCTACCTCACACAACCCATCTTCGTCCTATGATAGCATTACTGGATGGACCAGCCTTGCTCTTCCCATAAGCCGGAGTAGATTCAGTACTCCTACTCTACTGATGGAACACACCGAGACCGACCATGGTACGCTCCTGATGACTAGACAAGGCCATCCCTCGGGGATTTTTGTTTGCAGAGAGATCGATCGGGGGCTTCCGTTTTTGGGGTTTCAATTTGGGGATTTTTGTTTGCACTGGTTTGGGGAGTGAAATCAACTGAGGACGAGAGATGGAAAAGGAAAAAATAAGAGGGAAAAAGGAAAAAGTAGGAGGGAGGTACTTCACAGTACACTAGGTGACGTCGTTTTAGGAGGGGAGAATATATTGTGGAAATATTGCCGCCCATAACAAAAACTAAAAACGGCATTTCCTTTAATAAGGCCGTTTTTGAGTAATTTTTACCGGTATTTTGTAATTAATGCCGTTTAAAGATAATATTTTCTGGCATTAATATTAATGCCGGGAATAACTAGTATTAGTGGCATTTTAACACATGCCGGCAAAAAAAATGCCGTTAATGCCACATTTTCTTTGAGTGACGTCACTACTCTGTGAATACTGATAAAGCGTTGTTGTCCCAAGATTGGGCTAGAGTCCACAGTCTAACCTTATTGGGCCTTCTAGTCCAGGTTATTCTTTTAACAGGCTTGCACGTTTGGAGCTTGATAGTGTTAATTCTCTGCTGGAATCAAGTGCTGCATCTCAAGTTTGGAGATTTCACTACTGGGATTGATAATATGTTTTGTTGGCCTACTTGTTAATTATGTCTAATTTGGGATTGATATGTGTAGACTTTGATTGGTCTTTGTGGGTTGCAGTTCCCATTCTTTTTTGTGTTTTTCAAGTTGACCTCTTATCAATTAACTTGCGGGCTGAGACGCAGATGATTGTCGCAGGGTAAGGGGCAACATAGTTGGGATGTTGTCTTCACGTTGTGATACTCTTGCTTAGCCTTTTATATGTACTCTTCTTTCCTCTTCTATCAATAAAATTTTTTCTTCGTTGTTAAAAAAAAAAAACAGTATTGCCCCACCCGACACAATAATTTGGACAGCGGGACCCATCAAAGAGTACAGATGTATAGGGGAAAAAAATGAGCACTAGAGCCATAAACGTGTCATGCCGAGCTTTGTTGAGCTCGAATTTGGCTCGTTTGCTGAATAAGCCAAAAGTTCAAGCTCGACCTCAGTTGGAGTCTTAACGAGCCGAGCCCTTATCGAGTCGAGCTCAATCATTTACTAAACGAGCCCCTTTAATCGAGTTAGGCCACCTTTAACGAGCAGAGATTTTGTCGAACGAACTGAGCCCAGCAAAAACTCGAACTCGGCTATTTTACTAAACAATCCGAGTTGAGCCAAGCCTTAAAGAGCTAAGCTCGTGAGCTGCTTGGTTTGTTTATATCCCTAATGAGCACTTTTGTCTTTAAGGTGTTAGGAGCTTTAGTCGATATACGCATAAACTAGGACAGACACTTGATTTGTCAGAATGGCAAGAGAATGTGCCCATACCGAATTGGGCCTTGAGCGTACATTTCATGAGCGACTCGGTTCATTTAGTCACGCTAAGCACATGTGTATTTTTCCTTGAAAATCCAATAATGAAGGTGAAGTCATTACACTAATACCATAGTTCTTATTCTAGTGCAGGGGAAGTGGTAAAATTCTAGAATTACACCGCATTCCAATCTGGATTCTGAATATATTCAGGCGTGGAGTGGATTGCGTACGTACGTGAGCTGCATTATGAAGACGTAAACTGAAATCTGTAAATACTAAAAAGGGCAAAAGGGAGAGAAAGTAACTTTAAGTAGGCATAGGGAAAAAATGGGAAAAAATTCAAGGCAGGATATGGTGATGGATTGGACGGGAGGACGAGGAGTAAAACAAAAAACTTCTCTTTTTCATTTCCACGGTCAACGGTTTTCAAGTCAAGTTCATGCGCACATCCATCGAATGTACGATCCGACAGTTTGGATAGTGCACAACATAGTGCTATGCACTGCAAGCCCCCGGGTCTTCCAATCTTCCTCCTCTAGGGGCAAACGGGAGGGGATGCGGGACCCTACACATCAACAAAATTCTTACAATAAGTAAACATGTGAGGAAAAAACCTCCCTATAGTACTATGTTAAGAATAATTTTTTGAACGCTTGTGTAAAATTAAATGGCGGCCACTAATTGTGTTTTGCTGGATTAATTGATGATAATCGAAGCCATTTGTTGAACACTGTGAGGGGATACCTTAGGTGTTTTCTTCTTATTATTATTATTATTTGTCAAAATTTCAAGGTGCTTTCATTGATACGAAAACAATACATCGAGAATGGGTAGCCACCACAAAGGGAGGAAAGTAACCACAAAGGAGACCTAAACTCACAAACGAATATTTCACATATAAAATGTGACAATAGTGGTGAGCAAGTAATTAACGTTAGAAATATACATTAGGGAGTGGTTACTTGATAACTAATTTGACTAAGTCTCCTCTTTTTTTTTCCTTCGCCTCCTATTAATGAGAGTTGGCATAGAACCTAGTCAATAGTCATACTTAACTTCCTAATTAATCTCCCAGTTATTAGCAATAACGTTACACTGATGGATAGCTAATCTCTATATATAAGTTATTTATTTCCTTCCTAAGAGATACAACACTCCTTCAGTATACTACTTCTCTCTCTCTCTCTCTCTCTACAAGACCACCATGATCAACGTCCAGATCTCCAACCCGTGCAAACCTTGTAAATCAGTACCCAAAATCAGATACGTGAAGCTGTTGAAGCTGTAAAATGGCCTGTTTGGTTGAGGTGTTTGTCTTCCAATTTTTTGTTGGAAGGTTCTGATTAGCTGTTCTTTTTTCTTCTGTTTTGCTCGAGTAAGTGTGCCATCCCATTTTGCTCGAGCCTCCTCGATTTATCCCTTCGAGTTCATATAATAGTTTCGTTTGTCGAGAAAAAAAAAAAGATCAAATACATGAAAACCTCATTAATTAATTTCACAAATCAACACAATCGCTGTGACGAAGAAGGGCTCTATATTGATTTGTCTATTAATGAGGTTTTCGCATATCTGATCTTGGGTACTCATTTCGTTGTCCAATTAATTAAAGAATTGAGGAAGTTGGAACTCGGAAGTCCTTTCTTTTTTACCTCTCCTATCCGTCATTGTCTTCACTCGCATCGCCTCTCTCAAGCGCCTCTTCATCACCCACCTCTGGGTTTTCTCTCGCATTGTCCTTTACAATGCTAAATTTCTCGCGCGGGTCTATGGCCCTCGTCTCGGTCGCAGACACTACCCCTGAGATGGTCTAGATATTTCTGATGGTTAACCTTCAAGCCATGGTTGTGAGTTTGTTTCTGCTTCATACTGCGATGAGGAAAAGCTATCTAGTGATTTGCAGCGTTAATGGGGGTTTTCATGCATGTATCTGTTCATGTGTACTAAGTTGGTTACTATAATAAAATCAGTGAAGCAATAATACCTACTAATATTACTCTTTCAAATATATGGGGAAAAGCTATCTGGTGATTTGTGGTGTTAATGGGGTTTTCATGTATCTATTCATGTGTATTAAGTTGGTTATTGTAATATTACTCTTTCTAATTTATGGACATTAGTAGGCATATGATTCGCGTTTTGTTTGTTCTGTTTCTTAATTTGAACTTCAAGATCTAGAATATATATAATCTTCCGTGTTTTCTTGACTTCAACGAAAAGCAAGCTAAGACACCTGATTTTTGCTCCTAGATGTTTGTTATGCAGTTGGAGAACTATATGATTGATCAGAATAGAAATATAACTAGAGAGGGGGTCGAAATCGTGCACTTCGTGATTAATACGACAGTTTTTCATGTTTACTACTTCGCTTGTGTATTTTTCCTACTTCGCTTGTGTATTTTTCCTACTCCGGGATGCCTTCTAAATGCTATTTCGAAGTAGTCCTCATCAATACATTACCTTTTTACTTTTATAGTTTGACACAATAGTTGTATGAACTGCAGTTGATAAGGTTATTAATTTTTCGTGTGTGTGAAGCCAAAAACATATGCCATGCATGATTCTTGTTAGTTGCTATGGACTTATTGATAGGGAGAAAACAAATATTTGAGTGTTGTGGGAATTTGTTTGGACAAAGATTTATATGGTCCTTGTTCTAATTTAGTGAAGGGCGGGAAGGAGAAGGGAGAAGGGCTTGGTTTTTTCTTTGATATTGATGTGAATCATTTGGAACAAACGATTATCTCTCTCTCTCTTGTCTCCCCAAATCTGACGACCTCCGACATTGACAAAGCCAATCATCCACTAGTAGTCTGCTTGCATGGTCTTCTTTCCAATCTTTCTTATGTGTGCAGTTCCATCGACATTATTAGGCTGGCCTCGTCCTCGTCGCTCTAGGCATCGCATGAGTTCGCAACCTAATGAGGTCTTAGTTCTTGAGATGGAGGTAGTAGAGCTGGATGGTGGGGTGTGGTCGCAATTTTTGCTATGTTCAACCACCCGGGTTGCGGTCTTGATTGGCAGTTTGGACAGCTGGATTTAGGTGTGTGGCTCTATTGGGGCTCGTAGGTTTTGGTTTTTTTATTGTTTGGTATTTTTTTGTTGGTGTTTTTGTGGGTCTCTTGTGGGTGTTGCTGTGGCAGGTTTTCTATGTCGTCTTAATCGTTTTTTGAGACCGGTGTATGGTTTTTGTATCAATGAAAGTACCTTCTAAAGTTTGAAAAAAAAAAATTCATTTTAAGTTCAACATTAGATGATTAATAAAACTGCCTTAGGTCCGATTTTTTTTTTTCTCGGCAAAAGGAAATTTTATTAAACTCGAAAGGATACATCGAGAGGAAAAGCTGGGAGCATATAGCTCAAACTCAGCGAAATGAAACCAAACTCATCCAGCAGGAGATTGGATGAGAAACCAAACTGCCTTAGGTCCGATCTTAAAGCTCAGTGGATAAACTCGTGGTCTCTCGAATGTCTCACTTCAACTCTCACAACTATTTAACCCTAGTTTCATGTGTGTCTCAGAAAATATAGTGGTCCCTTGCATATTGGTACGTGTGGTAATAATCCCAGTTATATATGCGCAAGAAAGACATTGGCAAAATATAGATTTCCTTTTTCTTCTTCAATCAAAAGGGAAATTGGTTTAGCCCAATTGAGGAGAGATTTTTCAGAACCGAGCAGGTATATTCCACGTGGTACTTGCTCGGTGTATCCGAGCCGTTCAATACACTTTTGGGCAGCTCGGATTGAAACTCTCTCTTTCCTCTCACCCCAACACTTTCCCTTTCCAAATCTGAGCCATTCAAAAACAAAACGGATGGCTCGGATGAGCGAGCGGGCACCACGTGGTACCCATTCAGCACTGAATTTTTTTCCCCAATTGAGATAATACGCCCATGTTAGCATACAGGACAAATGGACAGTAATAGAGGTGGTACACATTGTCATGTTAGCTAGAGAAGAATATTCTGTTGCGACTCTTTTAGTTTGCTTTTTGCCTCTATTAAGATGAGAGGCGTTGATGATGAGTTTTCTCAATCATTGAAGGCGAAGCACTCAACGATGTCGATGACAATGCGTCTCTAATCCAGTCAAGATTACCGATCACTCGATCAATAGAAAAGAATGAGCACTTTTGTCTTTCGGGTGTTAGGAGCTTTAGTTGATGTCGACATAAACTAGGACTGACGTTTGATTTATCAGGAAAAAAAGGACGGCAAGAGAACGTGCCCTTACTAATTGGGCCTTGAACATTTCATGAGCATGTGATATAGTTGGAGTGAATTGAATTGCTCTTAAAAAAAAAAAAAGTTTCAATTGGTAATATAATCAGATAAGATCGAATTGACATTAAGGCTCCGTTTGTTTGGATGTAAAATGTTTTCCAGTAAAATGTTTTACCTATTTTCCAGTGTTTGGTTGTACAAAGAATGAGGAAAACATTTTACATGTAAAACATTTTCCATCAATTTGATGAAAATGACTTACCCTTAAATCTTTCGTAAGTTATTTTCCGAAATGAACCCGCTGCCTTCTACTGCAATTCTCATTGCTTAGTTTCCTCGATCATCAGTCTTGACTTACGTTCAATTCCAATAATCTCATATCTCTCCACCGTTTAAGCTCCTCATTTCTCTCTGTACACTATTTTGTTGATTTCTGAAAATATTTTCAAGTGCCAACCAAACACCGGAAAATAAAAGTTTGAAATTTGTTTTCTGAAAAAACATTTTACATGGAAAATATTTTACATTGTAAAACATTTTACATCGAAACAAACGGAGCCTAATGGTCCATCAGTTCAGCTTCTTTTTTTTTTTAAAGGCAAAAAATTTATTAATCTTTAAAAACAAATTACAAAGGTTAAAAGGAACCCAAACAGTTTCAAGTTGGAGTAAGAGAAAACCCACAAGCGGAAACAACAACTTCAACAATCACAAACCAACAAGGATCCCAAGGGAAAACGATAACACACCAAGGTTGGCAAGGAACCAGCAAAGAAACCCCTAAATCCCAAAAGGGGCACACCCAAACCTAAACATCAGTTCAGCTTCTTGAAGGGGGACCATATCAGAAAGTCTACAGTCATCGAACCCAAAATGCGGTGGCTGGCCACCAAACACCGTGCGGGTCCACTCCGGGCTCCACACGGATGATCCGAACCTTTTAATAATTTTAGAAAAAAAAACCGAGTGGAGTACGCGGAAAATCAGCTCAGTCTGATATGTTTAGGTGCTCGGATCAAGCTTTTCCTCTTTGGAAAATCGAAAAACCAATCTTTCCATTTTTTTCGATTTTCCAAAGATGAGAAGTTTGATCTGAGCGCCTACACATATCGGATTGAGTTGATTTTTTGCAAAACCCACTCAGTTTTTTTTTTTAAATATTGAACGGATCGGATCATCCGTGTGAGGCCCGGAGTGGGCCCCAAACGGCGTGCGGTTGCCAGCCACCACATTTTGCCTTCGGTGACTGTAGTGCTGCTGGGACCCGTCCATTTTGGATTTTGGGTTTTTGGATTTGGATTTAGATTTATAAGTAATAAATGTAGAGAAAAATAGAGTAATAATAGAAAATATGGGTAATAATTGGAGAGAGATAAAGAAAAAAATGAAAGTAATAATTAGAGAGAAATAGACTAATTATACACTATGGACATTGGACAGAATGATCTAGTCTGGGCTCTTCCGGATAGTAATACATAGTAATACAACGAATGAAAAGTTACGTTTCCAGAAATCCTTGAAAAGTTCTCCCAATCAATCCGCGTAAAGAAAAACACCACCACTTTTCTGGGGAAAACACTAGTTTTTTCGTGATTCACCAATAGCATACTTGTATAAAATGATGTGGGAATGAGATCTTTGAAACGATTTCCCAGACTAGACTTTTAGGCAGTACCCGAGGGGTCTCTTGAGGCTTGGCATCGGTACTGACGCGATCGAGCAAGTCACGACCTTGTCCTACGAGAATGAAGGGGATTTAGTGGCTTGGGGTTATAAAAGAAGAAGAGGATCTCCGCGAATAAGAGGATATGCTTACTGTCATACTCACGATCATCGTGAGGGTGGCGAAACCTTGGTGGTCAGGGGGTACGGAAGGGACACGCGTCATTTTATCAGCGTGCCACTTGGCACCCGAGCATTAGCTCGTGTGGTCTATAAATATGAAACGTCTTTTCATTGAATCCCAGAGATTGAGCTTATTGTAAACAATCCCTAGTGAGAGAAAGTTGGTGAGCATTGATTCTAAAGAGGTATTATCCTTTCTCAGAGGTTCTATTGTCTTTCTTCGTTGGGATTTTTGGGTTTGGGTCTCCACTGTCTAATCTCTCTCTATTCACCTTTGCTCTCTTCTTCACCTTTCTAGATCACTCCTCTCATCCCTTTCCAATGACTATTCCTGTCACACCCCAAAAATGAGAAGAGACCGGCCGTGAACCATGAGGCTAACTCATGGAACACGCAGCCTAAATAAATCAAAGTAACCGAAAATCAAATGATCACTTTTTCATTATTAATCAAATCAAAAGCCAAATATGTCTCATTATAAACTTGGGGCACAATCATCCCATAAACCAAACAATATCCAATAATTCAACAATAATTAAAAGAATTTGTTATCTGACAATTGTTTCAAATGCGGAAGCAATTTTTAAAAGAAAACTAGAATGAGACACCCTTAGGAGATCAACAAAAGAAAATCCCCGAGATGCCGCCAGAGTCCTTACCTAACTCCCCAACTTGCCTGAAAAAAAGTTGGAATAAATCCGTCAGCTGACGAACTCAGTGAATTGCAAGTATGTATAATAAATAAAGTTGAAAGAGGAGATAAAATAATTTACCATTAAACATAATTTGGCATACGAGGTGTCCAATAGAATAATATATTATTCAATAAAGCATTTAACCAAATAAATATTCTTGGTGGTGATCATAACATTAACTCCATCAATAATGGGGAACCACAATTAAATAGTACCATGGCCAAAATAAATCTCATCAAAATTGGATCTAATATCGAACTTAGAGTCACCAGGGTTGGCAGTCCGTGGTACTTTTCCCTAAGACGATCCGGCGAAAGAAAACCGTTGAGCATTAGGGTCACCGGCCTAACACAGTCTTTTCCCCAATGGCCAGGGTCACCAACACGAGAAAGAATAATTCCGAAATAAATGTTCCCATTAATATCAATCAAGTTCTCACCAAAAAGAATATTAGCAATTGATCTCAAAAAATTCATCACATGCCAATTTTTATAAAGAACAACTTATAAACAGTTTTGAGTCTCCGAATAACATTCATATAAATTTATGAAGGAAATACATTTAAGGGACACAGGGATCTTTTGAAAATACGTAACATATTTAACTACCCACCTGAATCCGAAGATAATGCAATCGATCGCACAAAAAAACTAGCCTGTACCAAAATACATGCAAAATAACTAACTAGTTCAGATATAAACTAAGTAAACTAGGAAATAACATTTACTATTAAAATACCCAATGCTAGCCTAATTTACCAACTCATCAGTAGCCAACCAAATTTCTTCCGAGAACCATGTTCCCAATTGAGTAAAACCATCCCAACACCAGAAATATGTTTACGTTCAATACATGTCCCCAACTCGTGTACAACCATACCCAAACTATCCAAAAGCACAACCCTCCAAACTTCCAATACTAATCATAAAATACAATTGCCAAAGGATATGCAATCCTTAATTGCTCACACCTCAAGGAAAACCACAGTTATACACCTTGCGACACCAAACTCACACACGCACACCACCGTGCACAAATCTTGACACTTGGTCCCACACCCACATCACGTACACAAATCACCTCCACTCCTCCATATATCAATGGCATTAAAAGAAAACAATCGGTGCCAAAAGAATGGGAATCCATTTAACCTCTCAGTAACTCCACTTTTATATACCACCAAATAAAAGTCTAACTTTACTCCAACCCATTGAACGAATGGAAAGAGAAACACAAATATAGGGAACAAGAATCACTTACCCAATTGATCACCAATGAACCGAATCCTTGACTCTCTCT
>BPLS01029772.1:7275-56743 GCA_019656275.1 Rhododendron kiyosumense | reverse complement strand
GAGAGAGAGAGAGAGAGAGAGAGAGAGAGAGAGAGAGAGAGAGAGAGAGTGTGTGCGCGCGCGCAACACGCAGAAGCGGCAGAACACCCATGTCCAACATACCGGAGTCCACCATATATTAACAGACACGTTTTCATTCAATAGGATTTAGGGTTCTCTAGGTGTGGACATACCGGGCTTCAAATTCTTGAGCTTTAGGTAGCTCCGCACTGTTGTCATTGCTATCATTTTGCCGCTGAGGGAATAAAATAGAATGTAGATTATTTCACAAAAACTCGAGAAAAAAAAATGAGCAAGAGGAATGACGACAGAGTCTTTTTCACGGAGTCCAGAAGCTATCCATAGCTTGGGACCCTAAGGATATTGCTCCAGCAGGAGTCGAACCCAGGACCTCTCTCATTGGGGAGAAATGACATACCAACTGCACTAGGCAGTGGTTGTCGACGACAGAGTCATAGAAGTATTTTTTGAGGTTTACAGGGATCGGCGAAACGAATGAAGTTAGGCGAAAATAGTGGGAAAAAGTTGCGGACACACTTGTGGGAAAATATATAGGGGCCGAAAATAGGACAAGGTCTCCTTCAAAATCGGTCATCCTCTTGACTCTTTGGGGACAAGTGCATCTCACCATCTCCAACGGATAAGAATTGCGCACATCCTTGTCTTCTAAAAGGCTTTCTAATTTGTCTTAATTTTGTCAATAAAGTTTTTTTTTGGTTGATTGGCAAATAAAATAAACTCAATAAGGGTACAACGAGGTGAAAGGAAAAGGGAAAGGGCTAAGAATTTACCCAAAAACATTTTTAAAAAAAAACATCCAACCTTGACAATTAGATCCGAATAGATCTAATAGCCTGAAAACACCTCTTCGATTTTGTCAATAAAGTTTTAATAAAGCCAATCGGATCCTTAAACTATTTGATATTGTCCTAAGTGGTCTAATTGGCACAGCATTCGAAAACGAGGAACACTTAGAGGCTGGTCTATCTCCTTAATTCGAATTCCCTTCAACCCATTTCAACTTTAGTATATACAGATAAGGGGTCACGACGACATCATGATGGTGGCCAAGCTATGGCGGTGGCGGTGGAATGTGGTGATGGCGACGGTGGAGGGGTGAAAATAGCGGTGTTCAGTGGACGTAGTGGTGGTGGGATGGAGATGGATTGTTGCAACAGTTATTACTTGCTTGGTAGTAGTAAAAATGTGTTAGCATAATTACAAGAAATGGAGTAAGTAGTAATCTAAACCAACAACTAGACTTTTAGGGAATTAAATCATTCTCCTAGACTTGGAGGGCAATGTAAAGCCAACAGATTACTTCATGTAGATTTTTTCTTTCCAGCCATCATAAAAAAACACAGTTCTTACATCTAACTACTTAAAATAGAGATTTTCAATAGCCATCAAACTCAATACCATTAAAATAGTTGTTATCTTCATCGTTCATTCAACATCTTTTTTGGGGGGGTCAAGTCCAATCTTATTGAGCTCAAACCAACCAAGAACAAGAGGAACAAGTCCATATACAGCTTCTACAAACAAGAAAGCCAAATAACTATATATCCCCAACAGTTTGGGGAGAAAAAATTTCCTACTAATTTTTCAGGTAGCAGCAAGGGCACGGTTCTGAAGGACTCTACCATTATGTTCCATCCAAAGCCAATAAATTGTAGCAGCCAGAGACAATTTAAAGATCGTTTGAACCTTAGAATTACCACTTTGAAATTGCTTAGCCTAACTTAGAACATGTTGCAGTACTACTGCCCCTATTTGTAATCCAATTGAAACCATAATAGCAGACCAGACTTGTGTAGCATAATCACTGGTGAAAAACAGAAACAGATGAGAGTGGGACTCATCCTCCCTAGAGCAGAGAACACATGCAGGATTCACATGAACTGAGAGCCACTGAATAAATGCCCACCTTGGGGTGTGATGTTTAAACCATATGATCTTATGCCAAGGAAAAGGAGGTCAAGGTTTTGGCCCTACTACGCCGCATGTGCTAGAAGTCCAGCCCGTACAACATTCCCATCAGAGGACACTCCGCTAAATTTGTTTCTCCCGTGTTTACGTGGTACCAGACCAATAGCTTACCGCAACACTTGTCATAGATGCCACAGCCTGCTCAAAGATCACAGTTAAAAGGTTATATTCCGACTGTAAAATCAACTTCAAACTGCTTTCAATCATTGGAAAGCCAACACAGCTCGATCAGAGGGGAAGGAACATACCACAACTGCCAAAGCTCCTCGAAGGGGGGACTTGAGGTAGTTCCCCAGCTTGAAGAAGCCAACAAAATTGGCAGCATTGAGTACTATTCGATATGTAAAATTAATATTGGGATATAAAAGTCCACCAACTAGCCTGCGAATTGTGCTGACAGGGTTCACCTGGAAAAGAATACAAATCAGAAAACACGTACCTAGTTAATCATGGGTTTTAGCGCATCGATAAGTTTGAAAGAGTGGCGATCGATTTGGGTGATGAAAACCTTTTGAGGTGAATATCAAGATTACAGCAACTACGAAAATCGAATTACTTGAAGCATGGGTGTTCTTATCAGAACTCTTGAACATCGTTCTTCACTTAAGACAAGCTTTATATTGACTTGGCCTGAAATAATCAGATTTCTGGGAGATATCTTTCTAATCCAAAAGGCATTGATATGTCGTATCTCTAATCATATTTTGAAAACATGACCGAATCAAAGCAATTCACGATCCCCAAAAAGTTCAATTTTGATTCTTGATATGATTTATGATTTGACAACCATGCATCGGAAAGCAGTTCAGCAGGAGGGTTAAAAGGCACAACTGGAACAGTCCCAACCGTTCCCAAACTGTGTGTCACACAATCGTACGGTTAACACCATCCCACAACCAAAGCGACAGGCAGCAGTTCACCAAGTTGATTGCTGGAAAGGTGACTATCCAAGGAAAGAGCTATTCCTGGACAATGAGGAGTCAATCGAGGATCAGAACGTGGATTCTGATCAAGTCGTTAAGTATGACAAGTCAGAAGAAGAGGTTGTTCGCGATCATTAATTATAGTGCCGAAATCATGCAAGTTCCTGTATTAATAGTCCTAATTTCTTCATGGGACAAGGTTTGTTCAACATTCTCGTAAGCCCACAAGTCTCCTTTCTTATACCTATATAAAGCTGTACTAGATCAACCGCTGAATTTATTACTATGCACATCCCATGCTGCCCACTAATCGTTGTTTTCAGATACGGTTTCTGGTTGATATCTCTTCTAATTCGTCGACCGGATCTACTTTCTGGTCTGGGGAAGAGAAGTAGGTGATCACAAGTGACATGTACATACCATACCAATATTGCATCAAAAGAAAACTAAAGATGATTCTATATATGATTATATGAGCCAGAAGACTTACATAGGATAAAGCTGCCCTGAAATGGATATCCTTGTAAAAAGGGATGCATCTGCCCTAAAAATGCACTCAAAGATGCTAGGGTATGCTCCCTCCAATTGAATGGACCCGGGTTTAGTGAGAATTGGAACCCTCTCGTCCAAGGAACCTTAACAGATTTGTTTGGGAGTAAAACTGCCATGGACTCTCCCATGTAATAAGTCAAATTCATGACTAAAATAAAAGGCAAGTCGAGTGTATCTTCTTGAAACATGCTTCTTGAACTCAGAAATGCTCATGATCCACACTCTTATGGTCACGGTTGGGAGGGTCGGGTCGTCGATTGTTGTTTCATCTTCGTGAGGGGGATTCTCTTTGACTTCATTATAAACGAAAATGAAAGCATGCACGCAGTGTTAGAAGCTAATATTCATGAATTTTGAACAAACTTGCCGGCGAACAAACTGATAAAGTATTGGGGAAATTAGGCTACGGTACATAGGCTATGTACTTTAATAGTTCCAATTACTATGAAGAAATTCCAATTTGTTCCAAGCTTTCAATTTCTTCTTGACTTCTTTCAGCTTTTTAACTATTTCGCACCCAGCCCAACCATAAGTTTGGGACCCATTCCAAGCTTCCTCTGCTATCTTTTAATTTCTTCATAAATAATACTTGCAATTTTACAATTGTCTTCGATGACTTTTCATATTTTGAGCCAAATACAAGTAAATCAGGGCATTGATCCACTAAGAAAATTGATATTAGCGTTCCACTTTTTACTGATGGCGCTCTACTTTTAACGTTAACTTCATGAACAAAATGGAGTGCCATCAGTAAAAAGTGGAGCGTAAATATCAAAATCCATCCAGTAATATCATTTTGAGAGAAATTATGGTGAATAAATTTACAGACCTATTTGGAGATATGCTCTCTTATTTGGTCCCTTATCATTACGATGGTATAACAAAAAATGTTATCGTAGTCTTGCATCCAAATGGATTGTCAACTCAACAGGATTTTGCTTAGTTTTCGTAAAGAAATTCATTTGTAATTCTATTAGCTAAACAACCAAAAACTCGATAGTTAATGTATTGAGTGTTCAAGTATGAGTCCCTTGGACTAATGGGTGTTCAAAAATATATGAATTAAGTGTTCAAATAAGCCAAAATAATTATAACTAGTTTACTACTAGTAAAATTTTGAAGAAAAAACAAACTTAAGGTGTTCAACTGCACACACCCATGGAAGCCGCCTCTGATGCGGCGGCCACCCCCGGGCGTCATCCACCACAGATATTTTTCCGACCACATTGCCGGCAATCACGCAAATTAAACGACAAATTTCCCTATTCAAGGTTTTCACAACAGATAAGTTTCAATATTCACTTTTCTTTTTTGGTGTGGCTTGTTTATTTGGGGGCTTTAAAACCAACCGCATGGTTTCCAATATATTTTCTCTATCTATATCTCTGTTTACACCTATTTTTGGCCAAAATTAGGAAGAGAATAGAAGAATGGCCTTGGAGGTAGTTTCAGGCCTTGAGAAGCCTTATAAATCGGTCACCTACAGAATTGGGCCTTTGGAAGAATTTAAAATGGTCACAATTAGGCCAAATTGAGTTTGGAAAGGCAGGAGAGAGTTTGAAAATTGATTAGGCTACATTAAAATTTGGAGCAGGCCTAATTAGTCAAGGCCCAAATTGGTTTTCAGATCTAGGCCCATTTTCAAGCCTCAGCCCAACTAATCAAAGCCCGGATTAGTTTTTCAGGCCTATCTAGCCCAATAAGGCCAAGATTCGTTTTTCAGGTCTGGGCCCAGTTTTCAAATTTATTTAGGCCTAAAACTAACCAAGTCAAAAAAGCCATATAAGCTGCTTAGTCATGCGTGGGAAGCAAGCTGCTCACAAGCAGCTCAAAGGCCTAGAAGCTTCTCCCTAGCAAGCTGCTCAAGCAGTTCAACCAGGCCTGCGTTTTTGGCCTTGGTGGGCCCAAAATATCCCTTTTTTACAAGCATCTATGCACACAAGCAACTCAACCAAACCAAGGACACATGGCAGCCATGCATGAAGACATCCCAAGCAGCTCACAAGCAGCTTAGGCTTGCACAAGCAACTCAAAGGCCTAGAATATTCTTGCTAGACAGATCTGGGTAAGCTACTCACAAGCAGCTCAAGGTCTGAACTGATGGGACCCCATTCTTCAGTATGAAGCAAGACCAAGGATAGGTGGCATACATGCAGCCCTTGGAGCTGATGGCAAATGACTCATGCAGACCTAAACAAGCTGCTCACAAGCAGCTCACCCAAGTCTGGTTGATTCTGTGTTTCTTGATTCTTCTTCCGTAAAGAATCAAATTCAGAGGAGTTAGAGGGCCCACAAGGGATGCAATGACCAATAAAATGGTAGGAAGGCTTGGAGAAAGTATTGGTCTTCAGCAGTGGTGGGCCCAGAAGGAGTCCATTCAAGCAGCTTGAAGGCCTAGATGCTGAAATTCCTTTTGCTCTTTTACAAAGTTTTATGCAGAAAAGTAGAATTTTTCAGGCCTTGGCCGATTTCTTGGAGTGGAGAACACGTTTTGGTCAAAAGAAAGGCCTCTCATTGGAGCATTCTTGAAGCAGCTCAAGAGGGTCACGTGGCAGCTATGCATAAAGGCCTGTGGAAGCAGCTCAAGGCCTGGAACATCTGCCTATAAATACCAAAGTCGAAGGCCTTGGCAAAAGTCCCCAGCCATCAAGCCCACGGCTTATGCAAATTTATTTTTCAGTTATCTTCTATCTTTAGGTCCACGACCAATTTATCTTTCAATTATCGTTACTTTCTCGTTCAATCTAGCCAAGCCCAAATTTTATTTCATTGCCTTGTAACTAGACTTTGTTAAACCGTTAATAAAGTCCTTTTATTTCTGTTTTAGGCCTTGCTCTACTTTCTTTCCATTTTTCACACGATTAGGAAATTTTAAGTCCTTAGCCCGCAAAGGCAAACCACGAACCACATACGGCCTCACCCCTTTGGTCGTACGCAATGGTCTATATGAAGTTAGATTTGAGGCATCCAGGCCATAATACGAATTTGGGCAGCAAACCTGCCCTAGCACGCCCACATCAGGCCTAGAACTGCACTACTCGCTGTTCCTAGGCCAATTGTTATTTTTTGGAAACAAACAATCTCTCCACTCAAACCTCCTTCAAAACCCAAAACGAACAAGTTTGAAGGCAAGGTCGGGTGTACAAGGCAAGTTCATACTGGAGATGTGCACATACTTGGGCCTTCGAGTAAGAGGTACCAGTTTCGAGAAGAAGTACCATACATGACCATTATCTGTGTGGCGAGGGCGAGAAGTAGTACCCACATGATTGATCAACAACTTGATAAATGATTATAAGGTTAGAAGAAAGAACAATTGAGCTGTTGAAACCGAAAATTCAAAAAAAAAAACTAATTGAGCTCAGGTAGAATTGATGAGGATGCGGAGATATATGTGAGAATATTGGAAACAAATGTCAATATACTTGCGGGTCTTATCTCTAATTTTAGCCCAGTAGAATCGTTCTCTATGATGCTTAAGAATAGAACGAGTCTCCTCCAAAACCGGTGTTTTCATAAAGCTCTAGACTCTTTTTTTCCTAAGCAAAAAGATCTTATAATGGTGACAAGAGCATCCAAATACCCTGCCAAGATCTGCCATCAAGTCTTCCAATTTTTATTTTTTTTAAAGATTAGAACTTTTATCTAAATGTCTCATGGAACTGACATCTCAATTCATTAGATTACTCACAGAATCAAGAGATGTAACTATTCTCATGTGATTCAATAGTTGGATGAACCACTCGATGAACCCGAACACCAATACAGGCATGTCCCAATAGGATTTGAACTCCAATATGTGGGGTTGGGGGGAGAATGGGATTGACCATTTGGAAGAGCCACCACAACACAACCACAAAAATAAAAATTACAGAATAAAATGACGAGAGAAATGATAGCAGGGTATTGGTAAATGATAGCAGGGTCTTGGTATTAAACCTTAGTTCTAATGCCACACATTCTACATTTTGCGTTCAAAAATCATGGTTAAACAGACACACATTTGGATAACAGGTTTTTGGCTCCAATGAGGGCGCCAACGTCTTCTTCTTTTTTTTCTTAACTAGTGATTATTTTATTATTTTAATTATAGTTAAGTGACGTTTTCTACAGTTAGGAAAAAAAAGAAGCTATTTTTAGTTGAATCTTTGATTTTATCCTGGAAGGTTTGATTAGGCACAGGCACCACACGATAAATGCACGAGATAGGCACGACATAGGCACGAGATAAGCACGACATAGGCACCACATTTTAGGTGATGGCACTCAACTCAGGAACATGCCAACAAGTAAAAAGCTCAATAACTGCACATATTTAAGTTATTGAGGAGGTGTAAGAAGAGTGAATTCTCCGAAGGTCCGGTTGTGTCAAAAATTAATGGACATACTTGTAATGGTCCGATTATTTCAAAAATTACGGTGTCCCGATTGAAATGTTGACACCATAGCATCTAACAGCCAAACGTAATGCCCTTTCAACTACTCACAAAGAATCTCTACAGTTTCGTATTTTGCTCACTCCACGTGGTTGGTCTGCAACTCTTCCAGATTCCCAGATGACACAGTTTATTAATGTACACATGCGATCATATAATACTCCAAATTAAAAAAAGGACAGAAATATAGCTTTAAGGAGGCTATAGGAAAAAATAGAAGCAAATTCAAGACTAGAATGGTGATGGATTGGACATTGGAGGACTGTGATAAAACAAAACGACCCAACTTCCCTTTTTCAATTCTCTCTCTCTATAAAAGCAGAACTACTCCTAGTTTTCATGTTTCATAGTTTTCTTTTTTACCTCTCTCTCTTTCTTGATCTCCCAAACTGCCATGGATCAACCACCACAGCTCTAACCCCCAGAAACCTTCTACCTCAGAGACCTCTTTGTTTGGCCTTTTCTCTTTGCGGCACTCGTCTACAATCTTTTCCCCAAGCCTCTCATCACCCAAGTCGACCCCAACTTCTCTGGATGGGCCAAAGTCCTTTTCTGCTACCTCATCTCCCTCTTCGCTTTCCCTCTCCTGTCCACCATCTTCTTCACCCCCCACGTCGCCTCTCTCAAGCGTCTCTTCATCACCCACCTCTAGGTTTCTCTCACCATGGTCCTCTACAATGCTGCATCTCTTGGGCTTTTGAACCTCGCCTCATTCGCAGACAGTACTTATACCCCTATCATGGATCTAGATCCCCTCATTCGCAGATAGTACTTATACCCCTATCATGGATCTGGATCTGGATCCGATCATGTTCCTCGCCATCATGTTTGTGGGTTTGATTCTACATCATACTGATGATGCATCGTTGTGGCGCTTGGCTTCATTGCCTAAACCCGATTACAGAGCTGTTACTGCATTGATGGAGAAGAGCAAACTGGTGATTTGTGGCATGAATGGTGTTTTCTTGTATATGTGCATCTGTAATGGAGTAATTAAGTTGGTCAAGGTAACAAAGTCCATATGTTATGTAGTTGGAGAAGTATATGTAAGATTGATCAGGGCACATCGTGATTAAATAGAGGGGATAAACACTGTGCACATCATGATTAATTCTAGTTTTTCGTGATTAATATTGATAGGGAGAAATCAAATTCATTCAATCGAGTTGTGTGGGGATTTGTTTGGACAAAGATGTAAATGGTCCTTGTTCTTCAGTAAAGGGCGGGAAAGAGAAGGAAGAAAGGCGTCTTTCTTTGATATGAATGTGAATTGTTTGGAATGAAGGAAATAAATTAAACTACAATTGGCCTACATCAATTGTGTTCGGTCAGCCTTTACGGAGTTCTTGGCGCAATTTGTTTGACGGGGTGGCAATGGAGTTGCTTTTAATCTATATTATATTCACAACAACAACAAAATCAAACAAGAAAGATTTCCATGACTGTTTAATTTACTAGGATCTCCCAAGTCGACCCCAACTTCTCGGAATGGGCCAAAGTCCTTTTCTGCTACCTCATCTCCCTCTTCGCTTTCCCTCTCCTATCAGGCATCATCTTCACCCGCGCCGCCTCTTTGAAGTGCCTCTTCATCACCCACCTCTGGGTTTCTCTCACCATGGTCCTCTACAATGCTGCATCTCTCTGGTTTATTGCCCTCTTCTCATTCGCAGACACAACTACCCTTATCATGGATCCAAATCCGATCATGTGGCTCGCCAACTTGTTTGTGAGTTTGAATATGCTTCATACTTATGACGTATCGTTGTGGTGCTTGGCTTCATTGCCTGAACCGGATTACAAAGCTGTCGCTGCATTGATGGAGAAAAGCAAACTGGTGATTTGTGGCGTGAATGGTGTTTTCTTTTATCTGTGCATGTGTAATGGAGTAATTAAGTTGGTCAGGGTAACAAAATCTGTGTAATTAAGTTGGTGATTCGCGTTCTGTTTGTTCTGTTGCTTAATTTGAACTTCAAAGTCTAAGCATGTAATCGTCCCTGTTATGCAGTTGGAGAATTATATATAAGATTGATCAGAATTCAAACATAATTAAATATAGGGGATTGAAATTGTGCACATCACGAGTAATTCTAGTTTTTGTGATTAATACTGATAGGGAGAAATCAAATTCATTCGATCGAGTTGTGGGAATTTGTTTGGACAAAGATGTATATGGTCCTTGTTCTTCAATAAAGGACGGGAAGGAGAAGGAAGAAAGGCATTTTTCTTTGATATTAATGTGAATCATTTTGAATGAAGGAAATAAATTAAACTACAATTGGCAGACATCAACCGTGTTCGGTCAGCTCTTACGGAGTTTTTGGCGCAATTTGTTTGACGGGGTGGCAATGGAGTTGCTCATTATTTGGCCTAGAGTGCCGTGAGAGGAAGTCATTCTTGTACTTGAGAATTTATCCCACCATTGTGGGCCTTGTGGCTTTTGTCCTTCCTTAAGAGAGACGATGTCCTATTTGATGTTTTTTACTCAATTTGCTTCTTCAATAATCAAGATCCTATCATTATTGGGATTGATAATATGTTTTGTTGGCCTACTTGTTAATTATGTCTAATTTGGGATTGATATGTGTAGACTTTGATTGGTCTTTGTGGGTTGCAGTTCCCATTCATTTTTGTGTTTTCAAAGTTGACCTCTTATCAACTTGCGGACTGAGACGCAGTGATTGTCGCGGGACAAGTTGGGGGATGTTGTCTTCACGTTGTGATGCTCTTGCTTAGCCTCTTATATGTACTCTCCTTTCCTCTTCTATCAATAAAATTTCTTCTTCGTTGTTCAAAAAATAAAAGTACAACCCACCTGACACAATAATTTGGACAGCAGGACCCATCAAAGAGTACCAATCAATAGGGAAAAAAAAAGAGAGAGCACTAGAGCCATAAACGAGCCAAAAATTCGAGCTCGAGCTCGGTTGGAGCCTTAATGAGTTGAGGCCTTATCGAGCCGAGCTCAATCATTTACTAAACGAGCCCCTTTAATCGAGCCGAGCTTTTGTCGAATGAGCCGAGCTGAGCCCGGCAAAAACTCAAACTCGGCTAGTTTACTAAACAATCCGAGCTGAGCCGAGTCTTAAAGAGCCAAGCTCGCAAGCTGCTTTGTTCATTTACATCCTTAATAAACACTTTTGTCTTTTAAATTTTAAGAGTTTTAGTTGATGTACGCATAAACTAGAACAGACACTTAATTTGTCAGAATGGCAAGAGATTGTGCCCATATTGAATAGGGCATTGAGCGTACATTTCATGAGCTATACTCGGTTAATTTAGTCGACTAAGCACATGTGTATTTTTCCTTGAAAAACCAATAATGAAGGTGAAGTCATTACAGTAATGCCATAGTCCTTTTTCTAGTGCAGGGGAAGTGCTAATATTCTAGCATTACACGGCATTCCAATCTGGATTCTGAAGATTTTCAGGTGTGGAGTGGATTGTGTACGTACGTGAGCTGCATTATGAAGGCGTTGACAGAAATCTGTAAAAACTAAAAGGGCAAAAGGGGGAGAAAGTAACTTTAAGTAGGCGTAGGGAAAAAAAGAAAAAAATTCAAGGCAGCTACAGTTAGAGGTGTAAAATGGGCCGGGTCGGCATGGGCACGGCACGTTTGAAGGCGGCACGGCACGGCACGGGCAGGATTTATCCTGGCTTGGCACGAGAACAGCACGGTTTTAGTGGGCACGCAGCATGGCACGGGCACGGAAGTTGGCCTGACACGGCACGGCACGACGCGGTCTTAGATGGGCACGGCACAGGCACGGCACGGAAGTGAGATGGGGCACGAGTCACGATACGACACGACCCGATTCTAGCCAGACACAGCACGGCACGACACGGGCACGCGGCATGGTACGGGCATGGAAGTGAGGGGGAACGACACAGGCACAGCACGGAAGTTGGCTTGGCACAGGTTGGCACGACACGGTCTTAGACGGACACGGCACGAGTCACGACATGACACGACACGGTTCTAACCAAGCACGGCACGACACGGTTCTAACCAAGCACGGCACGACACGAGGCATGGAAAAACCAAAAAAAAAACATGTCATTAAATAAACAAGGGATTTCAAATTATAGTTTACTTTATTTTTGTGTATTTTTTGATAATCCAATAATTTATTAATCTTTTCCTTTTATTTAAGTAAAATAAACTTTTAAAATATTTTATATGATTAAGAAATTTTGAATTAAAATTCATACATGATAATATACCAATTACTACACATATATTGATATATATTGCGTATTATATAATAAAGATTTAAATATATATATATATATATATATATATATATATCAGTCCCCTTCCTACAAGGGCATCTTCATTTTAAGTAAAATGCGGACGTCCCATTTTCTCCCTCTTTCCGATCAAATTTCGATGATCCGAGCCGCTCAATGTGTTCAGAACGTGATTTTAAGGGTACTCGCGAGAAATCAGAAAAAAAATTGACTGAGAAGGGCTTGATTTGAACAGTTTTTATTTGAACCGTTCGATAAAATACAAACAAAAACTGTTCGGATCAAGCCCTTTCTGGTCTTTTTTTTTTTTGCTGATTTCTCGTGTGTGCCCTTAAAATCACGTTCTGCACATATTGAGCGGTTCGGATCATCGTAAATTGGTCGGGAAAGAGACGTCCTTAACTTAATAATTTAAGAGCGCCCTTATTAGAAGATTGGTGATATATATATATATATATATATATATAAAATAAATAAGAACATTAGAGGCATCAACGCACCGGAATGTATGTTTTTTGGGAAGATTTATTTTTAGACGAAAATCGGTTGCCGGTTGGTGATGTGTACGAAAATTGATTGCACAACATGACACGGCATGACGGCACGATTAAGGACCGGCACGACACGAACCGACAAAAAAAGGCACGGCACAACACGACCCGACAAAAGAAAGCACAGCACAACACAACCTGACAAAAAAAGGTACGGCACGACACGACCCGACAAAAAAGACACGGCACAACGCGGCACAACTAATTAATCGGGTACGGCACAACACGACATGATTTTATAAAGGCACAACCCGACCCAACCCACCCAACAAAGCAAAATGGCCCACCACGGCACGGCACGGCACGATGAAGTAAACGGGCACAGTACGGCATGACACGAAACACGGTTGGCATGGAAAAAAATGGCACGACACGGTACGATATGCACGTTTGACACCCCTAACTACAGTCCTGATCCTGCTAACGTGTGCCCAATAGGCATGCTTAAAGAATACGAAAGTATAATATTTAAATGTTAATTCCCTTCACTGAGTTGTCCTATCTTTGCAACTTTATTCAAAAGCTAGTCCATGTTTCTTATTTTAATTGCAAAAGACAATTTTACCCTGGAACCATTTAATATTGCTTTGCTTCTCCTCTAACTAAAAAAGGATGCCATTTTTTTTTTTTTTGGCAGGAAGAACACCACAATGTGGCCCGATTGGATGGCGTATGTGTTTTGCGTGTATTATTTATGAATGGGTGATAAAATAGTAAGGGGTATTAGTTAAGAAGGAATGGCGCACATTGATGTGATATTTATAGAGGGTGTATTAAAAAGTAAATAATTTGGATGATGTATTAGAGAAGGAGGATAAAATAATACTTAGTTTGGATGGAGGATAAATTGAGTGTATAAGGGAGGGTGTATGATGTAAAAAGTAAGCAAATGACTATTTTGCCCTTACGCAGTATTAAATTATATTATTACAAAACCTAATAAAATTAATTACTTTACCACAATTAATCAATAATAATTTAATTTACTAACAATTTAATTATTTTAATAATTTAAAAAACCCACCCCCGGTTTTCAACCTCTCAATAGTCAATACACGGTTTTACAAAACCCACCCACCTCTCTCTCTCTCTTCTGTCCCAGACAAAACCCCCCACCTCTGTTCCAGACCCCCCTCTCTCTACAAAACCCACCCACGTTCCAGACGACGAGGGCAACTTGAAGATGGTGGATGGTCAAATCCACACCGGCGACGGCCAAATTTCGAACGGCAACGGTGACATTCGGTACTTCTCTCTCTCTCTCTCTACTGTAAATGACAACTCCGGCCATTATTTTTCCTCTCTATTTTCCATTTTTTCCATTCTGTGTGCATGTGCAAAGAGGTGATGAAGAGGGGGAATTAGGGAGGGCAGAAATGGCAAGATTTCACCTGTATTGCCCCGGATTAGTTATGGATACCTCCGGAGGTGGCTATAAATTAGTACAATGAGGCCTGTGTTAACGAAGAAGGGGAGAAACAAATACAGGAAAAAATGATGCCAAACGGTGGAGCAACTGTCCAATCAAGAACCAATACACCCGGATTGCGCAATACACCCGATGGAAACAGCATCCAATCGGGCCCTTAACTTCTCAGTGCACATTAAAGATAGGCTCATTGATGTTGCCACTCCATTTTTTTTAACTCAGATGTCTAGACCAACTCATGTGCACTTCGATTAATTTCTGAGAATCAATCTCACCGTTCATTTGTGGGAGTCCCAAGTAACGTCAGAGCAAAATTCTTTATAGACGGACCCTATAAAAATTGATATCACCTGAAAAGTTTCGAATCTGATATCCAAATAAAAATATTTATTTTAGACATACAAAAGAAACACTAAACAATGTTCATTTAGCTTGAACCCTATTTTGTTGATAATTTACCCAACTGGGAAAACATTTTTAAACTAGGTGAAAAGTTTCTTGGCCAATTTCAACAATTTTGTGTGCCCATTTGAACTTCTGGTCCATATTCTAATAATCCTCTATTCTCTGGGTATTTTTGTGATCAAAAGTAGTATGGTATATCGTATCGCACCACGTAACATTTGGTAACGTCAAAAATCCTCTGCCCTTTAATTTGTAGATCATTTGGACTCGCTCATTGATCGTAGTCCAAATAGACTAAGAAAATGCATGTCATGAAAATAAATCCAGAACCAATGATGAAATTCATGATTCCACATCGACTCCAAATTATAGAAATTTTACGGCAAAACTTCTCATTCGAAACGTTATGGTAGAAAGGAACGTGCAACTTAAATGACACGATCCATTGCGGATTCTTGCATCCACCGCTTTATGTAAGAAAATGAAGGTGTTCGTGGCTCGACGTAAGCCTAAGTAGGTCCTAAAAGAAGAGATAACAGAAGAAGTGCGTAGAGCTTAAATGACTATATATGAGACACGTGAAAGTAGGTGCAGAGCTACTTGTGCTGGTTCCACTTATACACTCCATTACTAAACAAGACCGAAGGGAGAAGCAGAAGTCCTCCATGTGATCTCAAACAAAGCATTGCTTAGTGAAAGTAAATAGACCTGTGAATCGTTGAGGCAAGTAAGGCTGCCATTGTCCTGTCTTTTTTTCCTCTGTTTTATACTTGTGAACGACTTCATTAGACCTGTACAAGTTATGACCCAATTCACCAGAAAGTGCATGCTATTTGTTTTGGTGTCGCGGCGTAGGTTCGAGTCACAAGATTCGTCTCCATATCCACAAGAAGTTATATGGTACCCTAGTGCCTCCGTTTTTACGATGAACGTATGGATCTCTTCAGAAGAAACAAAGAAGACTGATCAAGATCTCTAAGAGTCGAAGGGCCCAAAACTAGCTGATATTTTATCGCACGTCTTGAAATGATTAAGCAAACTTGGAGAAAACTCGTGTCAATCTATAAAACTGTTTGATTAATTTTGAATTTAATTTCCAGGAACTGTTTGATTATATTTTGAGATATCAAATCCATTTAAAATCAATTAAACGGAAATATTTAGTCTCATTAAATCCTTTTAGAGTGACAATTAGAGCTCATTTTCTTAGCGTCCGGCCCGAAGGTAGGACACTAGCAATCCTTTTCGATCATGTTTTAGTCATTCAACTTGCCGTGCTCTCCAATTGTCTTTGAAAACGGAGCTAGCTTTTGAATCTCAATGCGCAGATAAGTTTCAATATTCAAGGTTTCCCTATTCAAGGTTTTCACAACAGATAAGTTTCAAAATTCACATTTTTTTTTTTTTTTTGGTGTGGCTTGTTTATTTGGGGGCTTTAAAACCAACCGCATGGCTCTCAATACATTTTCTCTATCTATATCTCTCCACTCAAACCTCCTTCAAAACCCAAAGCGAACAAGTTTTAAGGCAAGGTCTGGTGTACAAGGCAAGTTCATACCAGAGATGTGCACATACTTGGGCCTTCAAGTAAGAGGTACCGATTTCGAGAAGAAATACCATACATGACCATTATTTGTGTGGCGAGGGCGAGAAGTAGTACCCACATGATTGATCAACAACTTGATAAATGATTATACGATTAGACGAAAGAACAATCGAGCTATTGAAATTGAAAATTCAAAAAAAAAAAAAACTAATTGAGCTCAGGTAGAATTGATGAGGATGCGGAGGTATATGTGAGAATATTGGAAACAAATGTCAATATACTTGCGGGTCTTATCTCTAAATTTAGCCCGGTAGAATCGTTCTCTATGATGCTAAAGAATAGAACGAGTCTCCTCCAAAATCAGTGTTTTTATAAGGCTCTAGACTCTTTTTTTCCCTAAGTAAAAAGATCTTATTAACGGTGACAAGAGCATCCAAATACCCTGCCAAAATCTGCCACCAAGTCTTCCATTTTTTTTTAAGATTAGAACTTTTATCTAAATGTCTCATGGAACTTACTCGCAGAATCAAGAGATAATCTTAAGGGATGTAACGATTCTCACGTGATCCAATAGCTGGATGCACCGCTGGATAAACCGGAACACCAATACAGGCATTTTTCTGGTAGGATTTGAACTTGAATATGTGGGGTGGGGGGGAGAATGGGATTGACCATATGGAAGAACCACCACTACACAACCACAAAATGAGAATTGCAGAGTGAAATGACGAGAGAAATGATAGCAGGGTCTTGGTATAAAACCTCGATTCTAATGCCACACATTCTACATTTTGCATACAAAAACCATGGTTAAACACACACATTTGGATGACAGGGTTCTGGCTCTAATTAGGGCGCCAATGTCTTCGTTGCTCAGCAATTTATTATTGCCGAGATCCGTCATTTGTGATTTGTGCGTATCACGGACCATCAAAGCCATCCTTTTTTTCCCATAACTAATCAGTGCACAACCATTCATCGTTCATTCAACAACTTGATTTAACAGATGAAGTGAAATCTAAGATTACTATTTATCAAAGCTACAAAGCTGAGTTGGGCGACGGCTGAATAATGGGAACCATTTTCAGTAACAAGAAAAACACAAATGTCTACTCCAACAGAAAGTAAATGACGTTGGCTACGATGAAGCTGAAAAGAACAACGTTGCACAAGTTCGCGGCAACAGGTGTGATAGAACATCTGGACAAGTCCCAGGGGGTAAACGTCCCCCGTCCAAGTGAACATCCCAGACCTCCCGGCTCCAATGAGGTTGCCGGCGTCTTTGTTGCTCAGCAATTCATTGTTGGCGATATCCGTCAGTTGTGCACATCCCGGGTAATCACAGGCTATAATACCAGACATACCGTTACCCAAATTTGCCATTTTTCGGAAATTAATCTCCACATCTCGTTCATGAATGTTGATTATTGTTTTACCTCCCTCACCCGCATTCACAAAATGGTGAAGGCTTTCCCCATGTAATGCAAGGATGACAACATTTTCCTGTACTGGTTAGACATAGTGACCACATAGTGAGAACAATGATTAGTACTGCCGTTATAAATACCAAAGTTGAAAGTACTCCCTGGTCACCAACTCATCTTCCTTATCTTTACCATATTGTGGAATCAATGAGAGAGGAATAGTCCACAGGAGTGACACTTAGAACACAGGGTGGGTTTAAGGAAAAAAATGCACTGTGTTCTCAGGTCACCCCTTTGGAACACCTCTGTTTCCATGGCATCTCTTTTCAGGCTCTCTAACTGAAACTAGTCTCCTTTTAGTTTTGTTCTTCTCATCTCCCTTCCTTTTTTGTTCTTTCAGGGCCAACCACGGCAGAAATGCGTACTCACAGATGTTGAAGGGCAATGGTATCATAGGAGACAATGCACAAAAAGACATTCAAATGCAAACTCAATCACAAGCTCTGTCGCTCTAATTTCCTGATTTCCTCCATAGTTTCTTGATAACTATCTGTCGTTTTACTTATATAAGCACAACTTTTAATGCACGTTTTATTTTTTCTGATCAGAAGTTCAATGTGGTGATAAGAACATCGAATATTCCTTAGGTTCCGGATCCTCTCCGGTCCAAGTTTTGGACTGAACGAGATAGTCCAGATCTGGGCTATACATTAGTGTAATAAGGTTTGGATTTAGTAATATAGAGCCAAAGATCAATTGCATTTGTCCTCCAATTCAATCCCAAACAAAATTGCTTCTCATAGTATTTCAGCATATTCACTAAGAAATTAAGAATCTTTTTGTTACACAGTGACCCATGTAAAATAAGCATTCAAAAGCCATTTCTGACAAAAGATTATTAATTGAACATCTCTACCACAACACAACCACAATAAATACACCACTGCAGTGTGAAATAACAAGGTTTTAGCACACACAGAGCCTCGATTCTACTGCCACAGTTCTGCCACATATTCTACAATTTAAATACCAGATATTCATGGGGGTTTTCATGTGTGAATAGATCCAATTATTCACGGTTAAACACTCACACACAAATAGAAATTATAAACATACAAAAACACCAACAAACAGTTTTAACACAAGAACAAAACCTAATAAACTGGGCAATTATCACTACTTTTTCAAAAACCCTTCAGCCATCTTAAAGTACTCACCATATCCCCCACCTCCAGATTCACCGTGACCACCGCCGCTGCTGTGCTTCATTAACCCTTCAGCCATCTTAATGTACTCTCCGTACCCACCTTCCGACTGCCCGTGACTGCCGCCCGAATGCGACGACGAATGCGTGCCACCACTGTTCTTTAAGAACCCTTCAGCCATCTTAAAATACTCCCCATACCCACCTTCCGATTGCCCATGACCGCCACCCGAATGCTCCGATGAATGCCCGGTGGTTTCGGATGACTGGTACTGGTGCTCGCCATACCCTCCTTCAGATTTCCCGTAACCACCGCCCGATTGCGACGATGAATGTGTGGTTTTACCGCCGCCGTAGGAGGCGGAGTGCTCGGATGACTGGTACTCGCCGTACCCACCTTCAGATTGCCCGTACCCACCGGCCGAATGCGACGATGAATGCGTGGTTTTACCGCCGCCGTAGGCAGCAGAGTGATCCGAAGACTGGTACCCGCCGTACTCACCTTCAGATTGTCCGTAACCACCGCCCGATTGCGACGATGAATGCGTGGTTTTACCGCCACCGTAGGCAGCAGACTGATCCGACGACTGGTACCCGCCATACCCACCATCAGATTCTCCGTAACCGCTTCCGCCGCCGTGTGCGGCGGCGTTGGTTTTGGCGCCGCCGTGTGCGGCTGTGGAGTGATCGGAGGACTGGTACTCGTCATACCCACCATTGGATCCTCCGTA
This sequence comes from Rhododendron kiyosumense, assembly GCA_019656275.1. Taxonomy (NCBI): domain Eukaryota; kingdom Viridiplantae; phylum Streptophyta; class Magnoliopsida; order Ericales; family Ericaceae; genus Rhododendron; species Rhododendron kiyosumense. The sequence goes on along the minus strand of BPLS01029772.1, from coordinate 37,305 downwards.
ACCGCTTCCACCGCCGTGTCCGGCGGCGTTGGTTTTCCCTCCGCCGTGTGCGGCAGCGGAGGAGTGATCGGGAGACTGGTACTGGTGGAGATAAGTCTCGGCTTTCTCGAAGTACTGGCCGAATTTCCCGTCCTCCAGCTTACCGTACTGGCAGGCGGCGTCGAGGAGATCGGAGGCGGCGCCGGCTGCCCTGGCCTTGTCGACGGATCCGTGGCTGAAGGTGGCCTGGGCCGCCTCGGCCAGGACCTTGGCGCTGGAAAAGAGCTCGGAGGAGGATTTGGGCTGGTGGTGGTGGCCGGATTTGTGGCGGGGAGGTGAATCCATGGCCCTGTTTTGGGTAGTGAGACAAATTATGGAGATCCAAGATTGGGAAAGTTGAGCACTTGTGGGTTAGGAATCAGTTGAGGGAAGAGTTTAAATAGGCGGTTGGGTTTCCGGATTTGCCCTCCTGGATCGGAGGTTTGTGCCGTGGGCAACGCGCGTGCGGGTCTTGTGATAAGGGCTAGAAAGGGGAATTCGCCGTTAAAGATTGTCGGCCACTCAACGCGTTCTGTGTGGCTAGTCAACTATCCACACGTATATGGGAGTCAGCTCCCGTCCAGTTACTATCCGTCTAGGTTGATCCTTTTTTTTGCTCCACATTCCAGTTTGATCCCCTGTTAGGAACGTTTTGAGCTCATTAAGATTCACAACAAAGATTGAAACTGTTTATTTTAAAAATTCTGTCGAAAAAATAGTAAGATATCAGTTGGTATAGGAATAAAGTACTTTTCATGAAAGAATAAGGCTGTCTTTAGACGAAATTATTCATTGTTAGTATTGTCATTGTCTATTAGATTGTTTTTTTTTTCTTAATGTTTGTTATTTGCATCAAATTTTGTTGCATTAATCATTCTCCAATAACAGATCCCGGAAATAAAAACTATGAGTAGAAGACTTCAAAAATCTATTAAAGCGAGAATAAAAAAGGGTTTCGAAAAATATTTTTTAAAGTCTTCCAATTGCGATCTATGTATTTGTTCTTTGATTTGATAAGCATTTCTGTCCATGTGAGGCCAGCGATATGGATAATGATCTGAGCTAAAAACAATTGAGCAAAAACTAAACAAAAATCACTGAGCATCCACAATAGTCTCTGTCTTTGAGGAAAATTAAAGTTGGTCAAATCATGATATGGTCAACTATATTTAAATACATAGATTGTCAATCAAATTACGTAATTTTCTAAATGGATGACTTTCTTGGCAAGGGTAACTACAAGAATGAGTTCAGTTACTATTGAATCTTTGACAATGAATAAAGCTCGTCCTTGCCTTTTCAAAGATTAGGAGGACCATTTGATTCTCGATAATCGATATGCCTGTGTCCGTGCCTGCATCTTATTGCTCAAGGCATTTGTATTTTGGAATCTCACTTATTTTTTTGGGTCAATTGTCACCTTTTTTCCCATATCTAAATTACGAGTTTTAAATTTGAGTGAATATATCTCAAAAATGTACTAGTCTCCACTTCATAAAGATTTCTTCAAGAAATGTCGATCCAATTCCGAATCCATTTTAGCAAATTCGAAATTCAAATTGCATAATTCTTAACCAAGCTTCTATAGAACCCAATACAAGTTGCAACACACAAAACCGGGCCCTAATCTTTTGATCGAGGGCCTGAAGCGAAATTGAAAATGCGCTCATTTCTTGGACTACTATAAGAGATAAAAACATACGAGGAAGCCCTTAAAATTTATAAAAATCTCAAGAGTCTAAAGCAGCCACAACCTGAATTTTATTGCAGGGCCGATTCTTATAATACGAACACAAATTATACAACAAGGAGATGGATAGGATAGTTGCTAGAGGCGTCTCACAGGTGTAGATTTCACAAGGATACTCTAGTCGTATCCTATTATTCGTGGTTAAACAAACACTCATAAACACAATTTACACAAAGAGAAATTAGATGCATACATAAATCAAACACCCACAAACGTAAATACCCACAAACTGTTTATAACAGATGCTTCAAAACCCCAAAATTAGGCAATCATTACTTCTTGAAGAACCCTTGAGCCATCTTCAAGTAATCGCCGGACCCACCTTCAGATTTGCCCTGACCGCCGCTGTCGTCGCCTCCCTCGCTGCCGCTTTTCTTTAAGAACCCTTCGGCCACCTTAAAGTACTCCCCATACCCACCTTCAGATTGTCCGTGGTCACCACCCGACTCCGACGACGAATGCGTCTTCCCTTCAGATTGTTCGTGACCACCACCCGAATGCGACAACGGATCCGTGTTGGTTCCGCCACCGTGTCCGGTAGCAGCGGCGGTTTTTCCGCCGTGGCCGGCGGCGGAGGAGTCATCGGGAGACCCGTACTTGTCGAGATAAGTCTCGGCTTTCTCGATGTACTGACCAAATTGCCCTTCCTCAAGGTTACCGTACTGGCAGGCGCCGCCGAGGAGGTCGGAAGCGGCGCCGGCGACTTTCTCCTTGTCGACGGATCCGTGGCTGTAGGTGGCCTGGCCCGCCTCGGCCAGGATCTTGGCGCTGGAAAAGAGCTCGGAGGAGGATTTTGGCTGGTGGTGGTGGCCGGAGGTGGTTTTGTGGAGGGGAGGTGAGTCCATGGCTTGCTTTGGGTAGTGAGACAAATCGAGATCGAAGATTGGAAAAGTTGTAATTGTGGGTTAGGAAACAGTTGAGGGAAGAGTTAAATAGGCGGTTGGGTTCCGGTTTTGCCCCGGATGATCGGAGCTTTGGTCCCGTGGGAGGAGGCTCCTCTCCAGTTTTTGTGTGTCCCAGTTCCGGGTTCAGTGTGGGCCTTTGTGAGAGCTCATAATAATAATTAGAATCGTTCATTTTCTAGAACTCATTTCTTTTGTCATTTCAATTAAAAATTAGCTTGATCAAACATTGATAGATACGTGATTGAAACGGATTTGTACTACAACAAAAAATGAAAATTTTAAGTTATGAATTATTTTTATTCTCTTTTTCGGGTACAAATCTATTTCGATCACATATTTAACATTGTTTGATCAAGCTAATTTTTCAAAATGAATAACAAAGTCAATAAATTCTACAAAATGAACGATTGCCACCATGGTTGTGATTTCCACCATGGTTGTAAACCCGATATTAGACCCACAAAGTTACAAAGTTGGACACACAAAATCTGGACAGAGCCTTCCCCCGTGCCGTGTGTAACGCGCGTGTGGGTTTGTGAGTAGGGGTAGAAGCGGCAATTGGATTATGAGTGGGACATTTTTGTGTCGGCCACATAACGGGATTTCTGAGTCAGCACCCATCCAGTTCCTATCCGTATACTATTTTGATCCCGTTTTGAAAAGAGTAAAAGTGTAATGATAGGTAAATAGGAAAAGTGGTGGAAAAAATTGATGTGAAAGGTGTAATGATAATGTCTTTTTAATAAGTTGGAGTTATGAATCAGGACATTTAAAAAGGGACGGAGAGAGTATTAGATAAATCAAAGGGTAAACGTTAGTGTGGATACTTTTAAATGTCAATTTTTTAAGCCAATTTATTCATACCTCAATTAATTTTAGAAGATCAATCCCGTTATTCATTACACAATTAAAAATAGAGAAACAACTCGCAGGAATTGAACGCAAAGTAATTGATATCATTTGTGAGGTTTCGAACTGAGCTAAAGACCTGGTGATTGAATCTTTGACAATGAAGCTCGCCCTTCTTTACATTCCAAAGATTTGGAGTATTATTTTGATTCTCATGCCTATATCTTTTTTTAAAAAGCACATATTTTTAAAGTTCCTTTCATTATTACTCGACTAAACAATCTATTCCCAAAATCATTGGCAAAGCACATGTTTTCAAAGTTTCTTCCGTTGTTACTATTGTATCGATTTTTTGTGAAAAAAATAATCCATTTAGATTATTTGGCCAAAATAGGATCACTAGGATCATTTCTCCTCGAGTGACACACTTAGTCACATAATCTTTCAAAATGGTTTACGCTCGCAGCTCGCACTCTCAATTCTCGCTCGTACGAATTTAGTTGTTTTGGAGGTTTTTGAGAGACAATTTCACGCTCACGCTCGCTCTCCTGCACTCGCTCACGCTTTATGTACACATCCCCTTCCACTAGCGTCCCTCTAACAGAGAAGCTTGACTGCTTGATATCTATTGGACAATTTTCAAATGTTTTTTTGCTATATTTTTTGGGGCAGCGGAAGCAAATAATAAAAATAAAATAAACAATGATATTTTTAGAGATGTAGGGCGGAGCCCTACAGAGCTCCTACAGAATTATAATTTTGCCAAAGAAAGACTTGATAGTAGAGAATATGATTGCAACGGATTCATTTAAACAATAACGTAGAGCATTCTTGAGAATGAATCACTAATCCCTAGATGACTGTTATTTTCTTCCAAATGTGAAAACTGATATTTCGTTCTCATATTTAGGTCCCATAACTTGTGAAACAAACTAACAAAGCATTTCATTTAGTTTCGCTTCCAAAGACCCTCTCCAGTCCCTACCTTTAATTGACTCAGAACCAAATTCTAGATAAAAGTCCTCTAGACTCGCTCCACTCTTTGACTCAATGTCGTACCAGATTAAGTTCTACTCAAATTTTTAACCAAATCATGGAAAAACGAAACTTTTATCTACAACTATAGGTCATTGACAAAACTTTTACTCAAATTTATACCTATACCTTAGATTTTGAGTAAAAACAATAATGTTAGGGACATAACGATGAGCCACAACACTAACCACACCCGCCTACGTGACACTGCATGGTTGGTGAATACAAAGCAGTTTCAAAGTGGTTATTCTCCATTGGAAAGTGATTTCAAAGTGGTTACCCTCCCTTGAAAAGTAGTTTCAAAGTGGTTGTTCTCCATGAACCAAACAAAGCAGTAATAAAATTGAGCAAAATTAGGCTGTGGCATGTCGGTTAAGGTGCTAACTTCAAGTCTTTTTTCTTTTTTTTGAGAATTTGCCAACTTTAAGCTTATGTCAATTGATTTCAAGACCACAAGACTCTAAACCAAGGTTTTAAATAACAGTATAGGGACATGTGTAATGACAAAGGTCGCAATGAAACAAAGTCGGTATTTTATTACTTTTTGTTATATGTTCTTCGTTTTTGGGTTAATTATTCATCAAAACAAGAGAAATAAGAAAAGTAAAGAAATAGAGTTGAGTTGAAAAAAAATTCATAAAGGATGACAGTAAAGACTTCTTTTTGTTGAACTTTTTCTTCTTTAGTGAACCTTTTAAGATTTTTGGTCATAATTTTTTTACTTTTTAGATTATATTCGTCAAGACAAACACCCAAATCTAGTAAAATTAACAAAAAATAACCTAATATCTTTTCGATTAGGTATTCATCGATATATATCGAATTCAGCCTTTTTTTGTACTAGGTTGTCTACTCAATGAGCTCTATAAAAATTAACCGAATCATTGAAGTGAAGCTATATGGGATCGTAAAAGACCCGATTGCCCGAGTCCTGCGAAACTTGAGAGAAGCTTCTTCCATGAATAATAATTAAGTCATACACTTTTTCATACATAATTAATCATACACTTATTCCACTGGCTTAAACAAACATAAATAAATATTGTTGTACTCCCTTTAACAAAAATATTGAGTGTGGGCATATACCTAACCTGTCGTAGCTCAGATCAAAGATTGAGGACCAAATACTATCTCAAAAGGCTCAATGCTTTGTGCATAATCATCAGATATGGAGAACGAAGGAGGGATCCCAACATCTCGGAAGGCTCAGCTGGACCAGACATCTCGGCAGCCTCAATACTTTGTTCCTAGTGGAAAAATACAAGACAACAGAAGTATGGAGAGAGTAAGATTGATGTTAGGCCCCAAACCTAAGATGAAACCAATGCTGGCAAGGTCGCACTAGCAGCCGCTCAGCACGTTGTGCAGCACAGTCCCTTGAGTATACCCTGGAGTAAACTAAACTAGCGGAAATCGATCAGACTTTGAAATAATACGGGGCAACCGTAAGTGCGTTGAAGTACACCCTTGAGTAATCTTCGTAAGCTTTCTCATCAAATGTAATTCCATGGCACTCATGACTCTACTAACATTATACTTGTGTCCAAGAGAATCGTGCATCTCTGTGGAGGATAGGGGAATGCTCTTTGTTTCATAAGCATTTGTCCAATTTATAATCGGTGTCACCACAATTTTTTATATGAAAAAAAGACTTGCAAAAGATAGGCACGGGCACGACACAACACATGCACGAAATAGGCACAAGATAAGCATTGCACGGGCCGTGGCATGCCCATGGGCCAGGTCGGGCCTGGAGTATCCTAACATGGCACGGTTAATAAACGGGTCAGGCTAGGCCAACTTGAAGTTGAATCTTAAATTCACTCACCAGTACTTGATGTTCTCGCCATTAATTCCCAAAAAAGAAGAAGAAAGAATAGGTTTTAGAATAGGAAAGTGATTTTTGCACTCCTCAACAAACACACGATAAGGTAATGATTCAAAAGTTAATTTATTGATCAAGTGGCATCTTTGACAGAAAAAGAAATGCTCAAAAGAAAGTTTCACTGAAATGTCTTTAAGAGCAATTGCACCGTAGGTGAAATGGCTTTAGCCATTGCCAGAAAAGACAACTTTTTTGGCAAAATGGGTGCCACCACCGGGCAACGTATTTTCCTCCCAAATTTGGCAAATGCCAAAACTTATGCCTTATATGGCAGAGGATTTCGGAAAATTGTCGTTCGGTGAACATGGTTAAAGAGGGGTGCAACACTTTTGTCATATTTTGACAAAATGACATTATTCATCGGCCAAAAATGACCAAATGACATTATTCATCGGCAAAAAATGACAATGCAACAACAAATTTGGCTTCATAGGTGATTCGAGTACCATTCTGATCGCCTCTTTCATGATCCTTTCTGCTAGCAATCACCTCAAGGGATCACGCCCTAAGTGTCATCCAAAAATGAGATCTAAGGGGATGACTCTTGGGCCAAACATATCCTCACTTGGGCAAGGAATCCAGAGCGAAGGACAAGTGTTAAGACAATTATATACTCTTTCTGTCTTCAAGTGCAAAATAAATAGCTTTCGTAACATCTACAATTGTTTTAGCAGGAGCAGTGGTATTGGAAACGTCCTTAGGTATTTGATTCATTCCTTGGCAGCTACCTTAACCCAATGATCAAGCTTACCAGTGGTGCTCTATCAAAGTGCATATATATGCCTAATAGTTTTTCGCTTCTCTGGAGGGAATTCGTTCAAGCAAAAAAAATAACAATAGCATTTGCAGTTTGCAAGATCAACCATGGAAGACACTCAATTTTGGCAACCATATCCAAAATGGTCTAGCAGAACAAGCTTATTTTCGACAATATAACGCTCATTTGGATCACTTGGTACAGTAAAAACTAAACGAGTCATGCAACACTCGTACCCAAAACAGAGCAAGGCAGATTACACAATTAGCAAATAAGCAATCTGAACTATAAAAACTATAAACAGGCCCTGCGTGTATGTAAAGAACATAAAAGAGAATGTGAAAGACATGATTGTCCCAAGACTCCGAAATCTATTAACTACTATTTGCAACACAATCCAAAACCCTGCTAAATAAACAACCAAACGACTCCTACTCGTAACTAGATACCTCATATTCACAACCAGAGAGTGGTAATATAGGGAAAACCAGGCAAAAGTCACAGGCTTGTAAGGGGGAGGAGGTTCAAGATTCAACGCGTTCCTTGACAATGAAATTTTGACGGCTGATGGGATTCATGACCACCGGAGCGCCTGCAGTCCGAGGCCATCCTCTATCGAACTTTCTGTCAGTCTCTTCCCACCATTCCTTGCTTGAGACAGGTCTTGGGGTCGTGCCTGGTTCAAAACCCAGTGAAAGATTAAACTGATGCAACTTGAGGCCCAGATGTGGCCCGTATTTAGGCTATCTTAGGCGGCCACCAACGACCCCTAATTTAACGGGGTCCCAAATTGTGCTGCCCTCTGCAGTTTCATTTCATTCCACCCTTTGAAATGAGGGAATTGTACTCCAATTGTTAAGACTTCTAGAATACATATATACATTTGGTGTTTAATTAATTTCACATACAAAGAGGCCAATACTGGATGGTGAAAAGCCTCAACTTGCGGACTCGACTGAGGTACCAAAGTTCTACAAAGTTTACTTGAGGGATGAAGGAAAATCAAGGATAGACGAAATTTACCTCCAAATATCTTCTTGTCTGCAACATAATGGTCGAACAGGTACGCGATAGCAAAGGATCCCAAAAGAGAACCTATTATGTAGTACTTGCCTCCCATGTTTAGCCTGCCATTAATAGAATAACCAGGCATCACAAATCTGAACAAAATCAAAGGAATCTCCTGGGCTCCCAGCTAAATCAGCTGCCATAACGCCTTAAAGCATTACATCGCATACGTAAAATTAACCATCCACCCGTGGCCAACCATCAATCCAAATGAACAGAACTGAACTGAACCATCTCATTAGACTGAAAACCGAACAATGCAAGCCATGAACACACCTAGTAAATTTACCGCGACAACAAGAATTACCAGCTTAGAGACTAGAAAACGAACCTAATAAGAGAACTGAAAACACTAAAATCAACTTTCCATATTAAGCCATTGATACTGTCAATGCTTGTCCTCTGAGAAAAAAGCGAACAAGCTGTGTCCTTCTACCTCCACAAAAAATTGAGCAACCAAACACAAAATCAAAGCGGAATGGGAACGCGCGGTACCAAAACCCGTAAATCTTAAACATTGATCCGACATATCAGATTCAAGGGGAGATATCAATCTGCTTCTTCAACTTCCCATTCAAACAAGATATCAGATTTGGAGATATGATTGGTTCTTTGTTTGGTAGATCATTAAATGCTAAGGTCAGTTCTATTATTCATGATGGGGAATGGCGTTGGCAAAGGGGTAGAAGTGTTCTTGTAAGGGATATCATTGCTTCTACTTCTCATGATCTTGTGCCTCATATGAATAGAGAAGATAGAGTTTTTTGGTCTTTAAATGCCAATGGCTGCTACTCAACTAAATCTGCCTGGTCAGGTATTCGTTCATGTGCTCCAGAAGTGGATTGGTTCCACATGGTCTGGTTTTCAAAATCAGTTCCAAGGTGGTCCTTCATTCAATGGATTGCTATTTTGAATAGGTTGTCCACGAAAGATAGGCTTTCTGCGTGGGGTGTGCTAAATGATAGAGAGTGTGCTTTATGCAATGGGGGTTTAGAATCTCATGCCCATTTATTCTTTGATTGTCAATTCTCCTCAAGAATTTGGCTTAGCATTAGAAGCCTATGTGGGATTATTCCTCATGCTCGGGATTTACATTCAGAAGTTCAATGGGGTATATCCAACTGTAAGAAAGGTTCCATCCAATCTCTCCTTTTCAAACTTTGCCTCTCTGCCTCTATCTATTACATTTGGAAGGAGAGGAATCATAGAATCTTTCAGCATGTTGGACATGATTTTGCTACTGTTGATAAGCAGATTGTGAATGAAGTGAAAGCCTGTGCAGTCTCATGGAGGAGGATTCCTAAGACTTCTGAGAATATTAGGCTTTGTCTGGGGTGGGGTATTCCTGAGATAGTGTTTGGTTTAGCTTAAATATGCTTTTAATTGTCAGTCCCCATTGTTTATGGGTTTTGTTTTTGCTGCTTGTATTTGCTTTTTTGTCTTGTATTGTTGAGTTTCTTCTCAAGGTTTTCCCTAGAGTTTTTGGGTGTTATCCCTTTATAAAATTGCCCTGTTCCAAAAAAAAAAAAAAAAAGATATCACTTTACCTCATGAACAACAAAATACGACCATGAATGTGAGCAACCAAAAACTTGGTCAAAGTAGAATAGGCGGTAGCCAAGTTGAAAGGCACCGTATACCCCATGCACAAGACAAAGGGTCAAGTCTCACTAACAACTAAAAATTCTTGCATGTTCTTAATAAAAAGAAAAGACAAGTAGAATAGAGTAGAAAAGAAATGTCTGGCATCAATATCATAAATATAAAACATCCATCCAACAAATGAAATTCAAACAGAAATATCATTTTACTTCATCAAGTCCAGATTCAAACAAGACATCAAATTACATAATCAAGAAAATTACAAGCTAGGAAAATTGAGAGACAAACCGCATAAAGAACAGAAAACCATTGAATTAACTTTCCATGCAAACGCCTGAATTCGAGCGACCAAACACAAGATAAGGGCCGGTTTGGCTGCTTGATTTTTGGCTTTTGGATTGGGCAGTTTTTTTCATTCTTACTCCATTATTGAGACCGAGAGACGGAGGGAGAGAGAGAGAGAGCTAGCTTACAGCGATGGAACCGAGCGACCGAGCGTTGCAGAGGGCTGTGGAGTTGGCGAAGATTCCAAATTGTTCGCTTGAAATGATAGCACATACTCCAGAGCTTCTTCTTTTGTCCTTTTTTTTTTTTTTTTTCTTTTCCTATATCACTTTATTGCAAATTTATTTAAGAGGTCGTGTTTGGTTGTCAGCATAGGAGTAGGCCACGTTTTTTTTCCTTTTGTGTCCAAGTCACTAACGCGTACCGTAACTAATTCGAAGGACGCGTAATTCTGTGCTAAATTATGTGTCCTTTGAATTTCGTTGCTCCAAATTAAAGATAGCTAGTGCTTTTAAATTGGTGCCAAACAATAAATAATTACACAGAAAAATATTATTTTTGATCAAAATATTACACGATTATTTTTATAGTGGACTAAATTTCGGGAGGGAGGGAGTTGTTCAAATTAAAGATGGTTTGATTTGGAAAACAGTTGAAACTCTGGGTTTAATTATGTAACTTTCCAAAGAAAAAAACTACTACTTTCGAGATTTTTGATACGAATAAAAAAAAAAAGGATTTTTGATAATTCTTTCATACCGTCTGCATTATCTTTTTAAGATGTCGCCTAGCCGCCTACCTTAAAATAGGCCATGCCAATAAAACCTGATGAACTGCGCATGTTGAAAATTACGTATATGATTTGCCAAATTATTTTGAAAAACACTAAGGGTAGCTAAAATGAGAATGTTGAGATAAATGTGTGATAAAACTCTACGGAATATTATTATTAGTATTTAAAACAAAACCTTCATGGAATGGTAAAGGCAGCATCAATAGAAGATAAGATAGTCAATATTGAACTTTTAGAGGCGATAGTTTGAAATTAACTAAGTAATATGCGGGATGTGTCCTTCGTTAATGGGGAATAATGGTTTGATAGAGGCGACGTCGATTGATTGGACTTTAAGGCATGATTTGATTTGGTTTGGTGAAGAACAGAGGATAGGAAATCATAGTGAACAGCCAAATAGCGATTTTGAACCTAAGTTTGAAGAAGAATCAACAATATAGATGTTAAGAAATGGATCACACAAATATTGCAATTAAACCATGAAATATTTACATACACCTCCATCACAGTACAAAACAATACAGGGGAACAAACAAAACCTAATATTCAGCATTCACTATTCATACAACATATGGGTTTTAAAGCAAGGAAGGAAAACTCTCATGAATTGCCTACAGTTAGCCATACATTGAATGTTAGGAAGGGGGAAGAAAAATAAACGAATGAAATAACCAACTGAATCAAATCTTGAAAAAAAAAAAATTGAAGTTGTTCACCTGATTGCCAATTAGCCAATCTCCAACTCGCGCTTGTCGTACCACAAGAATCTATGTGCGTGAGGGATTCGGGTTTCCAACCAAAGAAGCAAATATATATTCCTTGTTCATCTCGTGAAGGTGAGTGAAATTCCGTATCTTGGCAGGCAATGTTTGATTCATGGGAATGGAAATGCCATTCCACTAGAATGCTCATTCCGACCTTTGATTCACTAAACCAAAAACCATAATATAAGCTACAAATGGAATCACTATTCACAAATTTGGGTGAATCGCCATTTCATTAAGAGGCTGAGGAATGAGTTCCATCTCTTCCCATATCATGTCGAACCAAACACTCCCTAAGGTCAACACCCAGCAGCTTTCAAGAAGTTGTCGTATGGACTTGATGCAGGTAGCCTGAAGGAGTGAGGATGATTTTGGTACTCTGCAGCACACATCGTAGGAATACTGCCCCCAGATGGTTTGTTTATATTGGTAGTTGAGGTCTGCTCCATAAAAGGATTGCCAACCTGCTTTTTCAATTAAATGTAGATGTCAGATTAATACAGAGAACAGGCATTGTAGCAGTGAAAGTGTGAGTGTAATGTAAACCATGTGCAAGCTATAAACTTGTGCAAATCTATATTTGCCTAAACATCAGCATGCACGCAAACTGGCAAAAGCATGTGACAGGCACTGAAGAACTCTAAAAAGGAGGGTGGAAGATGAAGGTAGAGTACATGTACACATCTATGTAAAACGTTATGGAAGTTCCCAATCACGAGCAATTACAACCTCGACTGCCATGAGAACACTTTGTTTTCTCGTACACAACATGTGGTATTGATTCCTAGGTTGCTCAAGGTGTAATGTAATATGGTATGGTTTGACCATAACAAGTGACGATAACATGTTGACGGACAAAGAATGGCAAGCCAAGTGCATAAATGTAAATTTTCTGTACGCTTGTCAAGTTGTCTTTGTTTTATGCCACAGTAACTGATAAGAGACATTCATGACAAGCTGCTAAATACACAAGATATTCTGCTACATGTTGGTGCCAACATGACAAGCTCCTGATGACATAATGCTTTCCATTTTGGGGGGAATTTTGATAGGTATAATGTTTTTGTAAAGCCTAACTTTACAAGCAGCTATTCACATCAATGTGCAAAGAAAGAAAATGCAAGAATTTTAAAGGGATATAAATTATTCAGCATGATAAAAACAGTAACCTATATAGAAAGAAAACATCGGTTATCTAGGTGCATACGAGATGGTTGAAGTGTATTAAATGAAGAAAGTACCCCTTTGACGTCCCCATCAACAAAAGCCTTCTCTTCATCATGATTCTGTGGAACTATACTCAGAAAATTCCCCTGCCTCTGCTGGGCGCTCATTAAATAGGACATCTTTTGCTGTTTTCCCATCAGAAGTGCCTCACAGTGACCAGCCATTTCCTTGTAAGACACTTCAGGTGCGGTGCACACAGAGAGTCTCCCAACTTGATGTGCTGTCTCCAAAACCTAGTACATAAAAATAGTCTGAACAATTGAGTAATAAGCAATAGAGAACCAATATGGAGAAGTTCACTGTGGCCCTCTGTCTTTCTATTTCAATGTGCACTTTGTTTAGCATGTTTTAGCAAAGACAAACTTTACTGAACTATTTTCACCTTTTGGTAAAAAGATTTGACTTTTCAGGTTGTCCAACGAGAGACTGGGAAAACAAGATTGGGTTTGGGAAAAAGACCACCAAAGACAAAATAAGCCACAAGTTTTAGTTTATTTTGTTTCGGTGAAATTACACGGACACCCCCTCATCTATTCGGTTTAGACACGGACACCCCCTAACCTTTAAAAACGCCCATACATACCCCCTCATCTACTGAAAAGGAAAAAAAACCTCAACGCCATTAACGGAATGAACGAAATGTCAAATATACCCTTGGTGAAATTACACGGACACCCCCTCATCTATCTGGTTTGGACACGAACACCCCCTAACCTTTAAAAACGCCCATACACACCCCCTCATCTACTGAAAAGGAAAAAAAAATCCTCAATGCCATTAACGGAATGAGTGAAATGTCAAATATATCCTTTGTTATGAAATGGAGCAACAAGCATACGCCACACTTCACTCGATCAGAAAATTCTCTCCACCCTACTACATCATGGCGCCTCTATCTCTCTTCCTCTCCCTCTTCAACTTGCATTGTAGATCATGGCTAACCCTAGATTGTGAAGAAAACCTAAGTTTCGAAAAACATCAGATCGTGTACACTGTAGAAAAGCTGTAGATCGTGACAAACTCTACTTTGGAAGGTATGTTTTATATGTACAAAAATCCTAGATTTTCTTATTAAATTGCGCAAATGTAGATGTATATGTTCATATTATAAGATATATGAATACATTAGGGTTTTTGTTTGGGAATAGTAGGGTTTTTTGAAAGGTGTTGTATAGTGGTGACTTCGATAACCTTTAAAAATTGGGGCTTTTGTTGTTTTTCATTTGCTTGTCATCCATTTTGTATTTGAAGTCCTCAAGGGGGCTTTTTCTCACAACGACAGTAGGAATCAACCCAGTTTTGGGTTTGGTTGGAGTTGTAGCTCTAACTGCAGCTATTAGATCTGTTGTTGGTATGGCTATGGTGGCTACTATAGTTATTGTTGCCACTTGCCACCTCCATAACTGCCGTAGGAGAGAGAAAGAGAGAGTATATGTTGCCATTACAGGGTATTTTTGTCTAAAATTTGGAAAAAGTATTGACATGTGCCTTGCAACAAACGGTACTCAAACGGAAGGGTGGTCCTTGGGTAACGGTAGAAGATGAGGGGGTGTGTATGGGCGTTTTTAAAGGTTAGGGGGTGTCCGTGTCTAAACTGAATAGATGAGGGGGTGTTCGTGTAATTTCACCTTTTGTTTTTAGTGGACTTTTTAAAAGCATGCAGCAAAAAAGCTCAAGCAGATTCATTATTAGGGTGACCGTCACATAAAATCACTTGACATACCATCGCCAAAACTGAGAACAGCTAAAGGGCCTGCTATGAAAAGTACTACTCCCTACGTCCCTTTTTTTCAGACCTATATTCCATCTTAGGGCATCCCATACTTTTTTTTTTGCTAAGCAGGCATCCCATACTTCATGTCCACTTTATAAAGTGAATGGAAAAAATACCAGTTATCAATGCCATTATGCCCTTTGCTTTTTGATTTGAAGTAACAACTCTTAAGAATCAAATTGACAGTGATGGTGAATGGCACTACTTGGAAAGTGAAAATTTTAGAGTATGATTGTTACGTCTCCCCATAACTTGGATTCACGAAAATAGAACAACAAAAAGCGACGAGGCAACAATTTACAAGAACTCAAACTTGTAGAGGACCAGTTTGGTATGATATTTTCCTTCGGGTATCATTTGTTTTCATTTCATTGTATGCGCTGAAGCACCTCATTTGAAAAATGAAACATGCAATCGAAACATACCGATTCTAGAAGTTGATTGACACTCAAGAGATCAAACGTTTCGAGGGCATGCTCAGAGTTATTCTTAGGTTGACTTCCAAATGTATCTGGAGCATCATCATCTATTGAAAAAAGTGGACTGGCCTGCATTTAAAAAAATTGAAAGTAATCAAACTGAATCCTCATTGTCAAATGGTTAAGTTAGGAGGTGATGTTTAGCCATTACCTCCTCTGTGGAGTTATTGTCATTTGGATCAAACTGATATACTGTTCGTGGAAGATCCATGAACTGGGCTCCCAGAGGGCACACATCATCAGGTACAAAATCGTTCAACAATTGCTCCCTTATAATAGACATCTGAGACAGCAAAAAGAACTTTGGTGTCATTACTAGCATTTAAAGCACTTTTGTTTTTGTGCTTTTAAGCTTTAAGAAACAGAAGTTCTTGAGGCTTAATTGGTAGTCATTGAGACTTACGTTTGATGAATTTTCCAAACTCTTCACTATCACAGATGCCAGGGATTCCCTACTCTGGTCCTCGGTAATTTCTATTTCTGAAACGAATTTTGAAGCATAAACATCGTCTTCTTTAGATCCAAAAGTAATGCTGGAATGCTGAGATCCAGTATCATTAGCCTCTAACTTGCAATCGTCAACTAAATTCAGAAATGGATCCACCTGACAAGATACATATACAGAGTCATATATGTCGTCACTTTCGTTGATATAGAAAACAAGAAAAAGGAAACAAGAAAAATGCGCTTCCTGCATTATAGATTGCTTTAAGAAGCAGCCTCACACAAAAAACATGCGAAGACAGAAAAATCCTTCCAAGAAAGTTGCGTGTCAAAACCCACCTCAGTACACCCACCTCAGTAAACAGATAACACACGTAACAAAGACCCACCTACCATTTTGTTCCTAAGGGAAGCCTTGACACATGGAATGAGCGGAAGGATATTGTATGCTTTTGATGAAAAGATGACCAAAAAAGTCGCCAACATAAAGAGCGATCTTCGACGCGATGGTGGTAGAGACCCTGTGGGAGGAACAGTAGCACATACTCAGATAACATAGTTGATGTCCTGTTAAGTCACCCTTGCCATTTGTAAACAACTACTATGAACAAGAAAACATAAATAAAGAAGTTAAATCTAGGAAAGGGGAGCCCAAGCTTAATTGAATCACTTAGAAGCATCATTACAGCTGTCCTTAAAAAAGCTGGTTACACTATGATAAAGTTATGTAGAGTTATTTTGTAGTAATGTGAACCACCATACACAGCAAAAATTCATTTTAAGATAAGGTAATTATAGACTAACATACAAATGCCAATGGTTTCCTTTCTAGTTACCAACAGCAGCAGTCTCATCGGGCTTAACCAAGAATCAAAATCCCCTAATAACAAAAGGACAAAAAGAAGTTTTTCTGCCCATGCAGGAATACACTAGAATAATAATTCAAAATGTGGGGCCCGCGGCTAATGCTGAATTTGTACGTAGTGGGGGCCCGAACAAGTGTATTTCAACATTGATAACAAAAAATATCTTTTATGTTTACGTATTGCTACTTGGTAGATCTAAATTTGTGTATATATGCATAGCCATCATTTTATTTTACACCCATGACCAAAATAGTGTAGATAACTTACAATTTAGGGAGTTTTTTCAACACATATATGTCTATTTTTAAGATTTTTTTTCCATCCAAGGAACTTGCAAGGGCCATCTTGTAGAACTTTTCTAAATTAACCTGAAAAACTACCCACCAACCAGCCCCAAAAATAAAAGATCATATGTTAGTAAATGGTGAATAAATAAAAAGGAAAAAAGAAGAGGCACTACAAGGGCAACTTAAATTCAATTCTACCTGACATACAAAATGATGTAAATTCATATGTACAGATGCTAACCTCCTTCCTTGAGAGAAATGGTTCGCAGGGAAAAGGCTAGCTGAAAACTTCGGACCAGAGCCTCTTGACTGGAGTGCTAAAAAATAAAAAGATGAATTGAAATAAGAAGAAACAGCCAGAAAAAAACAGAGAAACCAAATATGGAATAAACGTATGACACCAAAATGATGATACTGCTTATCACATGTGGAGAATCGGCCTGCATAGAAGAACCAAAAACAAAAACGTTGCGGACTACTAGAAGTACTAAAATTCCTAAAAAATGTCATTGTGCATGACCGATGCGATGAAAGGATTGTAAAATCACAGTTCATCATCCCAAATATCCTAGGAGACAGCAGTTACATCTTTGCAAGCCACCAAACAACCATAGAGGGAAGTAGGAAACAAAAAACAGTAACGGTAAGCTAGACCGCATCCACATAGTAAACGAGGCCGAATAGTTTAACAGAAGAGCTTCTGAAGTGGATAAGGGGTCATGAAACTAGAGAACGTCTATGGGCTAGATAAAAGATCACGGATGTCATTTGGCTAAAAAGAAGGATGCCTCAGACTCTCAGTGGATGTACTAGCTTCATGGTGTAAATTTTGAGTAAGTGCATATACTATTTTTAGCCTTTTTTCTCTTTTGTCTTTTCTTTTTCTTGCCTAGTGTTAACACTACCGGTTAAGGTACACAATCCAGTATAGCACTTAATATGACGTTGGGACCTCCCCACCTAATAATTTAACCTTTTGTGTTAGATATAGAGTTTCTACATGGTATTAAAGCTGGGCCCATTCCACCCCAGATTGTGAAAAGAGGTTGCACGTGATGGGGAATGTTAAGGAACACAATCTATAGAATGGGTGACCAATTCATATAATATTGGGACCTCTCTACCTAATAGTTTAAGCTTTGGGGTTGTATATGAAGTTTCGTTTAAGTCTCTGGATGAAGATACTATGGTAGAGGCAAATGGTTGGAAACACTCTCTAACAAGCCTATAACACACAGATGGGCAGAACTACAGCGCAGCATGGAGTCCAAAAAACTGTATTAGCCATATGGTGCAAGTGTTATGCTCTAGTTGAAGGAACCAAAATTCTCCAAGTTACAGATGGGTAGAACTAGAAGGCTGCATTAACTCAAAAAGCCTTATGCTCTAGTTGAAGAAACCAAGGTTCTCCAAGTGTGATACAGATGTTCTAGAACTATGGTAATTGGACTCGGGTATGGGTGTCAAGTGTGGTGTATGTATCCTATTCTTGGGTTCCTCAAATTCACATGCCCAAGGACCTTTCATGCACATAATGGGAGTTCTCAAGTAGTTTTATTGTAATCTCCACTACTTAAACATGCTTTTTTGGTTGCATGTCCAACTAGATATGTGAGGTAAATATCCCACACAATGCACGTCCAACTAGACATGTTGGGTACATATCCAATACCCAAATTAGGAGAGCTCACAGAACATGGGCTATGAATTTAGTTGAAGCTTCCATAGCCAAATATTACAACACAGAAATGAATTAGTCAGCTAAAAGAACATGTTCATGAATAAAAGAACGAAGATATCCAGCCAAACACAAATCGATAAATACCTTGCCTCGAGAGAACAGCAACACTAGGCTGTATGTATGAGCTATTGCTTCATAGTTTTCAGGCATATTTGCTGGTGAGATGGATTGAGCCCAAATTGATGAAAGCAGGAGGCTAATCTGGCGGCTACTCAGCCTAAGAGAAACTGCTTCCTGGCGTTTAAAAAACAAAAACAAGTCATCCAACTTGACGATCCAAAATATAAGTGATTTTGATGCAACTAAGGAGTCATAATCAGGCTACAGTAGGTCTTAAACCCCCAACATACATGGATCAAGCCAAGCCCCTGTCTGGCCTGGCCTAAGAATTGTATTATATGCTGAAACCTAGCCTAATGATGGATAAACAAAGTAGACCTCAGTGTGTCCAAACCCTTTTGACATACAAGGGTAATGCCTATACAACTGGAAAAAAGTAAATCGTATGCAAATGAGCGCCTGAGTTATGACCAACCCCTGAAGATGGCTTTTAATAACCAAAAGAATACCACGGCCTCATCATTTTGGTGAAAGAGTTTGGTTAGATTTTCTATTTTGTTTACATACTCAGTGCATAAATGATCTGAAACTTTTAATGATTCCAAAATTTTCATGTGTGCGATCGTGCTTTGACATATAAATTGATGATATTACATAAGCTTACAGCTAGCAGTGTGGAAAGGTAGATTAAATGGCTTAGACCATTCTGAAAAATGAACAAAGGATATTTGATTTAACTGCCATGTCCAGTTCGAAGTGAAGTTGGAGGAATGGGCGTCACAATGCGATGTATATAAATGCGCCCCTTCATAGTATAAATTTTGCAGATCAATGAGAAAATTCTGAACCTACCAATTCCTTATTTGAATTGTTCGTAGAACCTTCATCTGCTGTTGGAAGTACTGGCGAAGTTTTCATGCTATAGCCTCGACTGTAAGCAGACTTGATTCTGTTCAGCATCCCATCGTTGCCGTTTTGCTGTTGCCCCTCAGTGACAAGGTTTTGTTTATTTTCCTGAGTTACATTTTCCCTTGAGGAAGACTTTTCGTTTCTCAACTTCTCAAAGAGGGCAGCTGATGAGGAAAAAACGGAAACAGTTCTAGACAGAGTTCTTGCAAAATCAGACACATTCTTTGACTCAGTAACAGATGAGCTTATATGAGGGCGAACAGAAGATGGAACAAGGACAACAGAAAAGATGCGGTGAGCCCCAATTCGTGTTTCATGGTCTGGATGGACCATAGCAGGGAGTAACTGGTGAAATAAAGCCTCAGGAAATGCCTGAGAAAAAAACAAAACAGGAAAAAAGGAGATGATGTCAGCTGTAAGGTTGACTAAGGATATAACATCTCTTTCCCCTTTTGTTGGTCCATTTTAGTAACCCAACTTTTCAAGGAGACACAATGATAGCAGTTTAGAAGTCAATACTTTCCAAAAGTGTCCTTCACTATTGCTCTTATTTTGCTTCCTTGCAGTAGTTACTTCTTTTTCCACAGTGAAAATTTGAACTGAAGATGGGACATCCCAAAATGGAATATGGACCAAGAAAAAGAGATGAAGACATGAGGTAAACAACAGGAGAAAGTGGTAAATTCATTGAAAGAGTTTACTTCCTTGCCTTGTCTTTGTATGACAAATTTGGTATGGAGGCAACAATTTGAGCGGTACGGAAAACAGCAGCAATGGTAGTCCTGGCTACAACTGTAACACTTGAGATGTTTTCTAACATCACGGCCATGGTGTCAAGAATTTGGCCAGCATCTCCAACCTGTTTCTCAATGATTGGCAATTCAGTATTAACTTCTTTTTAGTTTTGTCTCAAACATTCTAGACACATTGACATTATTCACTCAAGGGTTTGTTTGGACTTGAGTAAGGGAAAGGGAGAGTAAGTTAGAGAGCAAATTCTAAGGAAAATAATTGCTTTCTTTTGTTTGGTTTGCAAAGCAAGAGAAAACAAACTGTGAAGAAAAACAATTTCCCTTGTTTGGGTTTTAAGGCAAAAGAGAAAGAAATGATGTGCAATGCTAGTAACAAATAAATAAAAAGATGAAAGAGCAAGGAAACAAAAGGGGAAAAATAATTTTGCATTTTTTCTTTGATGTTTGTCCAGTTTCCTTTCTTAGTAAGGACCCAACAATAATGAAGGACAGAAAAGAAGTTCTCCCCCTTCTTTTCCTCATTTCCTCAAGTTCCAAACATGCCCTACATATTTTGAACCACCAAGAACCAGTGAATCACTAGCAAATGAAATAAAACTTGTACATAGCATCAAAAGTAGTTCAAGTTAGTTACTAATAAATATACACTGCAGGTGTATTTAGCAGTGTAGGAGATAAATGTCACCTTATGTGATAACTCCACAAGACACTGATCGACAGCTTCCTGAAATTTGCTGTTCCATTTGATTCCGTCAGCACCTAAATTTGCATCATCAAGTGAATAATGAATGCTTTTCCTTAGGTGCCTCATAACATCGGTTATTGCACCAATTATAGCTACGGAAGGCTGAACATTTGCTCGTCGAGTCAGAGAGGTGGTAACCTCGACAATTTCAAGCTGCATTTCTGGTTGTTTAAGGACATTTTTGTGATCAAGATGCTTGATTAAACTTGAAATCAAAAAGTGTGCATTTTCCCCTGCAAAATCAAATCAAAGAAGAGCCACGGTCATCAATATGTCAAAGTACAATACAAATTAAGGCATTGCAAAGAATAGCATTAATGGTGAGAACTGCAGCATTGCAACATCAAAATTGCTGGTGGAGGGACTGTTCTAGTACATTGTCCCTTATGTTTGTTCTTTATTCTATGTTTTGGAGTTCAAAAAATCAACCGCTTCTGAAAAATAGAAAAGATCTCTACATTCCCAAAGCCAACCTTCATAAACAATATAATTAGGATGGAAACACTCGAACTTTTTAAGGAGACATGCATGTCCCAGTAAAAAGTTGAAACTCTCAAGATAGACTAACTGAAAGAGAGTGAGGTAGTAATCAAGGTAAATACCAGAATCATCCATTAAAAACTGCATGTCCTTCAAGACAGGAAAAGCAAGCCCGTGATGAGCAGGCCACAGTTTTCCATTGTCAAAACAACGGAACAATGATTCCAAAACACGCCGCGTGGTTGTAGCCTCCTTGGCCAGCTTGGCCATATTATGCAGGCATACTCTGGACCAAAAGCTGGGGTTATTTGCATCTTCCCTGTTAAAAAAAATTAAGAAAGAAAAAGTTATGTTTCCACTTTATAAAGAAAAAAAGGAGCAATGTATTTGCATGTAGATTTGTGCCAAGAAATTACGCTGCCAAATTTACTTCGCCTTTCTCGTTCACGATCGTCCTCCAAGAAGGAACCCTCATTTTGAGCTCTGGTGACGGAGACACATGTCCCGAATCTTTAAGTACTTCTTGCACCCACCGGTTGGGATTATTATTTCCAGAGTCCATAGACTCTTTACTAGGACATCCGTAATTTTCCAAAACTACTGAAACAATCTATTTAATGAAAGTAAGGTCAGAAGCATTGCGGTGGAACTTGTTCTTCACATGGCAACAATGTCGAGCTATTTCAATAATTTCAACTCTACAAACTAGAATGCAAACATGAAAACATGCATCTATACAACTTGTGATGCAAACAGAATCAGTTCAAAAGAGTAAATATTGAATGAAGGTGTTAAGGCATGATAGTTAATTGTTAACATATTCTTTCTGGTTGAGAACTTCAGATGCGAGATAGCTACTGGCAAAAGACTAACTCTTAGAAGTCGAAAACCATTTTAGGAAACGACCATAGGACGTGGAGAAAATGATCCTTCTAGCTAGAACAATAATATGAGATATATCTTCAGTCCAGAAAAGAGCTACACAGAACTATTTACAGATTCTATTGAGTTGATAGCCAGCAGCCCACCAAGTAAATAAATTTTATAATCCATGAGAGCAATGACCAACTTGGACACATTTGTTCACCATGTTTTCAGCTCAGATGCGCATCCAACTCGTGAAATTTTTGTGCTAAATAAGTGTATTTAATGTCTTTCTAATGCCTGTTTAGAGTTGGTTCAATAATAGTCATCATAACGGATGCACATTTTCCTTTGCTAACTTCTCAAATTCAAATTCCTTCTCTAGACGCAGGAAAGTAAAACATATATGCAAATGTGCAAGACCTATGAACTGACAGTCTAATGCTGTCTAGAAGATTATTAACCACCAAGGATTTTCCAAATTGCAAGCAAAAAGAAGATAAGCTTTGGCGGTATTCTCAAATCATAACAAGCATAACAATGACAGGATGATTTCAACTACTGTTACACCAATAAAAAAATATGTAATTGAACCTTTAGCTGTATTCCCCAACCAAAACTGGCTACATCCAATAACTCTATGTAGAAGATTTTCTAATTCTGAAATCATAAGAAAGCTTTCGGTTTTCCGAGCACAAATTAAAACAATGACATAGGCAGAGAGAGAGAGAGAGAGAGAGAGAGAGAGAGAGAGAGAGAGACCAGAAAACAACAGCAGTATTGATCAGACAAACTAACAAACCAAAAGTAGAACTGAGGTTACTCTATGAAAGGGAGATTGAACAAGTTCAAACTACTTACATTGTCAAACTCAGCTGAAATATGCGAGTTTTGACCCATAAACCAAACCTACACAGCACACAAAACAGCAAATGACATGGAAATGGTGATCAAGTAATTAAATATACACATGTACAAATTTTCTGAAGTAATAGCAAGCATTTCTTATGTAACTATATAAAGTGGTCTTGCACAATTTGTCACCAATGACTCAGACGATACCACAAAATTGCCTTAATCCCTTTTACAACCTAATCTGTAATCATTTTCAAGGCAAGAAAGATGATTAACATACTCAAAATAAACCTACATACACATTAATGGATGTCGCAGGAGGGCAGGGAGAGGGCAGAGTCAAGAGTGAAGAGTTAATGAAGGATAGATGGTAGCTTCACACAACAATAAAAGGAATTTTGCTCGACACTGCTTAGATTTCATCCTTTATTTTTGAAGCCAAATGCCATGGCAATATTAGTTTGAAAATTATTCATTAAGATGAACTTTTCTTTTCCATGTTTATGGTTTCCAAAAGATACCAGTGAAGAGAGGGCTTGTAGCCCAGCTGAACGAAGATTGTTAGCTTTCTCCTCTTCCCCTGCTTCTTGAGCCAGTTGACACAGTTTTGGAATGAATCCGTCTAAGTTAAACATGTAAGCTGCATCTGTCTGCAAAAGTACAGAAGACAGATAGTCCAAAGTTTTTATAAGCAGCATAACTTACAAGCTTGACAAACATTTCATTAATTTCTGCAATTGATCGCTAAATAAAAACAGCCCACCAACCTGATTATTTACAAAGTCAAAAAGCGTCTCGCATCCAATAATTTGTATATCATCCTGTCGTGCTTGATCCATCAGAGTGTGAATGATGCTCAGTAAACTACTCGCGAAGAGAGGCCTGTCACATAATCATGTGTTAAAGTGCAGATATTTAGATATCTCTGACCCAAAAAAGATAACAGAAGGTATACAAAAGAACATGATATTCATTAATGATAGAACAGTTTGGCCTCCACTTCATCTATTGAACTCTAGCTCATGAGTCATGACTAATAATGGCATCAAGTTACACTAGAGGAGAAGAAAAGAAGAAGCAAGTGCATGCCAATTAAACTACCATAGATAACATCATAGCATAAGGGTAACATCTATCTGTGTTTGCTGAAAAACATAACAGATGCTATGAGAATGAAATAGGAGGATCTCCATCATGAATTTATTTATAGCTGGTCAATGGGGAATCCAGCTTGAGGAGGGCAGTTAGGACATAAATTAGACTTCCATATGGATTTGGCCCCCGTCTAGTGGACGGTGGGATTCCAGAGATAAGTTGAGGCCCAGACACTCTGAGTTATCAACAAAATACAGGGGTATGTAAAGGGAAAGTGGCAATCTGGAGATAAAACACCATTCAGAAGATACACAATGAGCAGGCATCAACACCACTTATGCTTGGAACATGCTCGAGCTCTACTTCTAAGTCCGTATCATCAATCAGGTAACTGCAGTAAGATTTCCAATTACTTATAACATAAACAGTAACTTGAGGCTTGCTTGGGACACAAATCAATCTGAATCTGAAATCTCTAAATGCTATCACTGGATAACTGTAAAAGTAGTGACCAATAATTGGCCGTTATCAGTTCTCTTCCATACTAGATTGTAGTCTATAATAAGATAGTATTAAATAAGAGCAATTTCCCCCTGCCTGGACCTTCCCCCAACCCTTCTTAAAAAAAAGACGCAAGTGATAGTTTCATTGCCAACAAATTTGAAACAAGAACAGGTTCAGAGAAAATGAAACCATTTCCAAAACCCAAATGGAAACCCATGGAGAACACGGACTGGGTTGAAGGAAAAATAGGCTCTCAACAAATAATCCGAACTCTTTGTAGATACTATGATCTATGACGCTATTATAAATCTTTCAATAACTCCCAGCAAAGTGCAGCATATTTTAAATGCAAATTCTACAACAAATCCAACTAATTCATAATGCATTAAATGTCAAAGCTTCTCACAAAATCAACCTTTCAACTTTTAACTCTCTGGATCCCAAAAAAGACCTAAAATAAAATTTATGGCATACAATCTTAATGGCACCCCGTGTAAAAATAGGCATAGTTTCTGTAAAGCCTATAACAACCCACTAATAACTTAAATACACTATAATCCAGAAGAAAGTCGAAAAGAAATTGTAATGAAAGCATAAAAATTCAGTAAGAACCAAGAAGGAATTAACTCACATTTGCTCCTTACAAGAAACTAACAACTTCTTGTAGACACACATGACAACTTTTGCCGATCGAAAATTCTCAGTTCTCAATTCCTTGTAGCACCTCTGCTCAAGTGAATTTGTGATCTGGTAATTATGATAAAAATTCAGTAAAAGAAGTAACAATGAGAGATTGCACAGAAACTTGTCCTAGATTGATTTTTGCAATATGGGCAGGAAGTTGGATTAACAACCGTTACATAAAAAGATTCCATTTAGCAAACGAAAGGAGGCAAGGAAATGCCTCAGGTCAATAAATCTGCAAACCAAAGGATACTCCATTTTCCAACACAGAGAGAGAGAGAGCGCACAATCATGCAAGTCTGCCAGACTAAGAGAAACATAGACCAAGAGGTTACAACAACCAAGCAGTGATAGAACAAAATGTAGAATTACTCTCAAACAGGTTATTTCTCCTTCATTGCCTAAATTCTTTCACGCTCGATGAATTGTCCTTCGCTAGTATTATTAGCATCGATCCAGGGCTTTCACATCATTGTCACGAAAGGGGGATCTTTAATGATGAACTAGTTGCTTCAAAATAGATGTTCATAATCATAAAAGTGTGAAGCATGAAATTCTCAAAGAAGCAAGTGCACAATTTGTGAGTTCACTTCATCTTGGCTGTTAGATCACCGATTGTCCCAAAAGCTCCAACTGTCAGGAAATGGGCTCAGCAGTAAATTAATCAAGCTATCCAACATCCCCTTCACATGCAACCCCGTCTTGCATGAGGGGATCAAAAAACATAAGCATAACACAAACAAAGAAAAAGAATGCACATGGGAGCAGACACATATGGAGAGACTTAAACACGACTTCTCGAAAACCAAAGGTCTGATACCATTGTAGATCAATACTTTAAGCTTAAGCTGTCAGCATGTCAGGAAATATGCAGCAATGCAATCGAGTGATCCAACATTGGAAAACAGAGAATCTTGTCTTTCAAGTTCCTCCATCACTTTTATCAGTTTGCACCAGATTCAGAGATTTAAACTCTCCCTTTGTTGGCTAGCCACTTTTATTTTCTGAGTTTTGGATCACGGAGAGAATTTTCTTTGAAATCAAAAAGCGGGATACTATCTAACCAAGTAGCTCTGAGTCTCCGACCAAAAAACAAAAAACCTAACCAAGAAGCAGTTCTGATATTAATTTTGCTCCATCATGAACCTCCACTTGATTTGCAATTTCATAGCATCCTTGCCTTTCACAGCTTTGTGAACGGGAGGTGATGGGGTGGTTTTATCTCATCTATATCAAATCAATGTCTTTGCACAAACTCTGGTAAGCATACTTCGAAATTCTATAACTGAGAGTCCATAGCTGATCTACTATCATCAAATGCTATAGGAATCTCTCCAACTGATTTTTTGACAAAATAACTCTATTTATCTGGAAACATCTGTAACTTTATTTTCCACACACTATTCACGCTGACAAATTCTGGCCTCACAAGTTCCTCCCATGTTTCTTGTTGCCCGCTCAAGATCTTTGCAAGAAAGAGAATAAAACTTTGATCCTTCATCCCACTCATCTCTTCAATTTCGTATTTGTTTACCTTGTGGCAGTGTCCAATCATCACTATTCGCAGCTGTTTCATTTTATTTCATAATTTTGGATCTAAACAAGTTCAACCTTGTCTCCTTCAAAGTTGTGGCACTTTCACGGCAGTACAAAGAGTTGGGGAGGTAATTGAAGGAGATGCAAGAGAATTTGAAATATGAACAGAGACAGGTTGAAGTAGAGTACATACTTGAAGCAAGTACCTAGTCACTCCAATTAAACATCATCATTTTTAGGGCAATCAAATATTAAGGAGCATATGTGTTCTTCATACATAGGAAGATAAGTTACGTATTAAGGAGATTATGCAGAAGTGAAGCACTCAAAGGCTTATTTACTGAGTGGCCCACCCCTGAGAAAGTACCTTAACAAGTTTAACTCAAGACTGAGTAACCTACTCAACGAGTACTTCAAGTTCATAACACAAGCATAGAGACATGAATCGTAACATTATCCCCATGACCTTCAGAATTGCAAGATCAACCCAAAGGATTCATAATTTAGGAGACAAATTCCAGATTTAAAAACAGTATGTGGAAGTTTTCTATTTCCCCATAAGTGAAGAATGAATGGGCCACACAGGTAGAAATTAAGCTTAAGAGTCCATTCACCATGTAACTCAGTGGCAGGGGATTAAGGAACAGATGGAGCAAGAACAACCATTACAAACAGCATTTGATCAAACAGAGTGTAAAAAGCTCAATGATTTTGGTCCAAGTTCATGATGTTTCAAAGGACAGTTACACTAAGATTTACAATGAAAACTGACTTAAGCAAATCAATTTATAAAGTTGTATCAAGAATATCATTTGCAAACAAATAGTTGCCTGTCACTGATGTTGCATAAGAGTTTCCCCTACAATTGTGACAGCGTTGCAAATATTGAGGGAACCCCATTGTTTTGAGGACTCTCCAAATAAATTTGTTGGTACCTTGGGTATCCGCAAAGGATTTTTGGCTGCATATTCACATAGTTTACCAATCTTTCGATCATTTGGTTCCTCTTCCTATAAAATGACAAATCACAATCTGTTATAAAAAAGGAATATGTTCATGTTGCAGGATATAATGGCCTGAAATTTGCGAATATGTTTAGATATGATACTGCTGATCCCCGATCACTTAACAAAAAGGACAGTGAGTGAAATATAACATGCACGGCAACAAGATGCAGCAAGATTAACAATACGAGTAACATGGACAATAGAACCGAGGATGCAAGTTGAGCGAAATCATTCAACAAATGAACTGTTGGAAGTTAATGTTTGTAATTGTGCCACAGTAGTGAATGGTAGAAGTCTGCTTTTAAACTTATCTGCAAAAAGTAGGAACTGGGGCCCCTTTCTGGGGAAAACTAAGAGAGACTACCCTAACAAAGGACAAGAACAAACAAAGAAATTAATGAATATGGAGGCAAGCAGATCCTCAGCTTTTTCATACTCTCTTGCCCAGTCATTTCCACATATGCTTCCGGGCACATTTTTCACCTTGGAAAAAATACTACTTATGGGATATGATCAAGAGATCACAGATCTTGCTAAGATGAAGTCTGAAACATTCTCTGTGACTTGACCAATAAAAGCAGAATCCAAGACATGAGCTGCAATGCATTTTCATCTGATTAAAAATAAAAAATAAAAAGACATGAACTGCAACAGAAGTGGCCAAAACCCTTCTTTTATTGTTTAGAAGTTCAGTTTTTTGTGGTCCAATGTCTCCCCCACAACAAATAGAAAATGGAAATCACAGAAATGAAGATCACTATAAACCTTTTCAATTCATACTATAAATTAAAGTAAATGGTTAAAAAAGATTCTTATAGAAGATTCCAATTTCTTTGAAGTGAATTTTGTTCAGTTGATTTCTGTACAAGCAGAACCTAGGAAATACAGCATTTTACGAAACAAAACTAGGGTTGCATCAGAGTTGAGGGCATTTATTCAGCTACTGATTTAGCAGAAACTAGAATCCTTTATTTCTCTTTCAGGAAATCTGCAAATATGTAAGAGGAATTAAGTTCTTCATGAAGTTCATCACTAGCGGCCATGAAGATATCATGAAAAAGCACAGGTCAAATTAAATAGTGAGTACAATTTGATATGAAGAGAACGTGTAACATATGTGTGTTGAAGTCATCTATAGACACTTTTCAGTTGTTCATAAAATCAGAGAAATTAAGGGGCTATTTGATGACCCTAGTAAATGCTAAAATGTGGCTTCTCAGTCAACTGAATTGGAGAGCACACGGCTTGGCACTTTTTATAAGATAAGTTAAGGATACTCGAGACTCTATATTGAGTGGAAAAAATCCAATTTTAAAAGATCCGACCTATTTAAGTATGTGTAAATTCATTGAATAAAAGGGAAAAAAAGGTCCCCCTTGTGTGCTCAAAAGTCACATTGGAAGGTAATTTGAATTTAGTCTCAACACAACCCTTTGTCATTTATGAATTAATATCAACCAATTTATCTGCTTAATGTTTCCAAAACCTAGAAAGTTCTGCAACCTCCATCATCACAATGGGCTTCCCATAATATAGGCCACGAAACAATTACTAGGAAGACTAGTTAAAAGTTCCTCAAAAGTCAAATCTATGCTGGAAAAGACTTTGAACG
The DNA here is from genome assembly GCA_019656275.1 of Rhododendron kiyosumense. NCBI lineage: Eukaryota > Viridiplantae > Streptophyta > Magnoliopsida > Ericales > Ericaceae > Rhododendron > Rhododendron kiyosumense. The sequence goes on along the minus strand of BPLS01029772.1, from coordinate 7,673 downwards.
TCATTATATTTCTAAAGGGTGCAAGTGTTAAAAGACTGTAGAAATAATGAGAAAGAGAATTATATATCATGTTTGGGATTAGGTGAGAAATGGAGAGGTAGAGAACTCTCTTATCTAATCTGTTTTCTTTCTCACCAAAGATGGTATGATTTGCTGAGAATTAATGAGAGACAAATTTGATTCCTTGTTTATTCTAAAATAAACAAAATGAAGTCGAAAACAAATCACACCCATATCCCATCTCTCTTGCTTTGCTTTTCACTCAACCAAACTTAAGGACAAAGCATTTCGTTGCAAACGGAGAGCTAAGTCTCTAATCAATTCAACACAGGGCATAACTCTACCTAATATAAAATCAAATCTCTTGAAGTTGATCTTGAATACAACAAACCAATAGG
>BPLS01029768.1:12180-23497 GCA_019656275.1 Rhododendron kiyosumense | reverse complement strand
TATATATATATATATATATATATATATATATATATATATATATATCCGGTTCAAGTCCAAACCTCTTCCCGTCCGCACCTCCCCTTTCCCGATCGAATTTTGATGATCCGAGGCGCTCAATGTGTTCAGAACGTGATTTTAAGGGTATCCGCGAGAAATCAGCAAAAAAAAACATCGGGAAGGGCTTGATTTGAGCAGTTTTTTATTGAACCGTTCAATAAAATACAAACAAAAACTAAAACTGTTCGGATGAAGCCCTTCCCTGTGTCTTTTTTTTGTCCATTTCTTGCGAGTACCCTTAAAATCACGTTCTGATTCACATTGAGCGGCTCGGATCATCGAAATTCGATTAGAAAAGGGGAGGTGTGGACGGGAAGAGGTTTGGACTTGATCCTGACTATATATATATATATATATATATATATATGTGCTGAATAACATGTTCCAGGACTGCCTAATAACTTTTCCTCAACTAGGAGAGGCTGTGATGATATACATCTCTTGAGTTCATATCTGTTGAGAAAACGAGACTCATTTCTTGGCTTGGCAATTTTGAGGGCCTATGGGAGAGTAGGCTGATTGGTCCTCTCTCAATGGGGCAACTGTTTTTGCAGCCATGGTGGGAAACCCCTGTTCTTCTCCTATTAAAATGCAGATCTGAGCCTGAACCTATTTCTTGTAATAATACAACTATATTCACCCTTTCTCACATGTGGGGAAGCTTATGACCTTCTCAATACAAGGTAGATAAAAGTGAGTAGCCAAATGCTTATGTGCTTGGACCATTTCATGGAATCTCTCCTTGCCGCATATGAATGTGTTATATTGAGATTGGTTTGTAGGGGGGATACTAACTGTTCTCAGCAAAAAACAGAAAGGAAACATAATATCCCAATGAAATGTTTTTACTTGTTGAGGTTGATAATTATGAATTTGGTGATGGTTGGAGAGTCTTTTGTGATGAGCACAATCTACAATCAAATTACAAGGCCAAACTAACGGAAGTGGATCTTTGAAGTATTTGTGCTTGATGAAAATGGTGTTGTCAGATCATGGATGAGAGATCTATAGCCAATACCAGGTAAACTAACTTCTCTATTCTTATGAAAAAATGAAACAAAATAGTACCACTCCAAAGTATTTATCTGGCTCGTGTACTTCCAGTTAATTAAACTCCTAATTCGCTTGGAATAGAAAATCGCATTCATTGGGAATATTGGTTTTATATATGGGTTCATGATCTGGATATTTCCCGATGAACATACCCACAATGATTGACATATCAATATGGAGACTGTGGTTATTGTAAGTTGATATTCAGCGAGTTGTAATTTGTTGAGGGTATGCTATTTCCTTTTGATTAATCTTCAAAAGGTCAGAGACTTAGAATAATTTCTGGTTTGGGTTAAAAAAAAAACCTCATGGGATTATATGACTGAGGTTTTTAGTCAGTTAACAGCCTGTTTGGCTGGTGGATTTGGAGGCGGATTTGGGACAAGGCCGGAGTTGATCTCCGCCCCATCCTCTTCTCCGGTCTTTGGCAGCCAAAATTGGTGCCCTGATTTGGCCCCGGATCTGGCAAGTTCAGACTATAAATCCACCCACAGCTAGATTTGATAACGACAGGGGTACCCTTTGTCGTCGGTTATGCGGCGTAGGCGAAAGACTAATCTGCCCTTGAGAGAGAGAGCGCGCCTGGTACTGGTAGTTGCCTCCTAGGGTTTATGAGGAGGAGAAAGAGAAGAAAGGAAGAAAGAAATAAGTTGACCACGTGAATGTCACATGAACATTGTATGTTTTCATAGAAAAATTATGCTTTGCACCCTGAAGAATTGGTATTTTATTCCTAAGTCGGTCCTTTAGACTCTTATTTAGGAAAATTGGTAGCAACTGGCTAAGTATTTTTCTTTTGAATTTCAAGTATTACTAGTACAAATTTGTACATTTGTTTAAACTTAAATTTATACATTGGTTGCCCTTGAAATAAATTTATTCTAATTATGCCCTTGAAATCTCTCTTGCATAGTATTTTTTATAAGAAAAATTCACTTTACTATAACACTTTTTTTTAATTTTTGGGAAAATAAATATTTTTCTAATAAAAATTAAGGTTTAAACATTTTAACGATAAAAATGAATTTATTTTATCCAAAAATAACTGATAAATATGTATTTATTATAAAATTAACCTATATTATTTATTAAATTAATAAATTGGGGGCAATTAAGTATTTTAACATCTTATCCCATCATATCCACCCTCCAAATCCCTCCTCAAAAAATCATCCAAATATTGGATTACAAATCCACCCTTCTTAGGAGGTGGGTCCACCCTTCTTACATATCGACCCCCATTACATATTCACCCTCAAATCCACCCTCCTTCTACATCCATCCAAAATCAAATCTTCCATCCAAACGGGCCGTAAGTTCAGTGGCTGTGATTGACAGGCACATTATAGTTAAAATTTAGATTCAAACCTAGGTTACTTAGAACGGGATCTTGGTACGCTGCATGCCCTAATTCTTGAATCGTGACACGTAATGACCAATTCTTTTGCAAAAACTCTAGGATTTCATTTGTTTATTGTAATACTTTTGGAATTACTTTGAATCATCTCTTGCTATAACTCTGCTATATACAAGGTTTTATTTATTGGTTTTCTTTTGTCCATACATCATTGGGATCGCTTTAGGTTGCTAAATTCAGTAATTCACCCATTTGAAACAAGGGTGTATCATATTTCGGAATGTTTGTTTGATCCGGTATGTTATTCGTTTGACTTCTGGCAGTAAATACGTGTCAGTCTAAGACAAAAGTAACGACGAGAGGAATACACAAGCATTAAAACAGCATCTCCACTGGGAGAGGGTGCTAGTTGTTGATCAAACATAAAGTGGGCGCCCAATAGATTTTCAGTCAAAGTGATTTTTGTGTTTTCTAAATACAATCCTTAAATTTTTCAGATAAAAGTATGCTTATTTTTTTCACATACGACATGTACTTTCTGTTTTTAGTCAACGCAATCACTGGGACTAGAATTGAGAATCTTGCGTTCTTAGACCTGTAAAATTTACAGGTCAAAAATATTTGCATTAGTTTCTTTATTGTTCTCGTCTATGTTTGAAGGCCACTTGTTTGGGTGTAAAACTTATCCCCTGCGTTGAATCCAACAGTTCATAAGGGATCTCATTCAATGTTCTAAAACTCTGTACTCGGTACTCGCTCGGCCGGCCACCTTGTACCTTGTAGGCTGAGTACTCGGCGATTACTCGACGATTACTCGACGATTACTCGGTGAGTAGAAATTACTTGGATTTTTTTTTTATATGTTGAAGAAGAAGAGGAACAGCAGCAGCAGCTTTGTGTTCAGTCGATTAGGGTAACTGGGTAAGTATAAAAATATACTGAAATTACACTAACAACCCTTCAAATTTAACATATTATGAATTTTACCCCATTTTTTCAATTTTTTTCGATTTTACCGAGTAATTCCGAGTATTCGTTTACCGATTACTCGTACTCGCCGAGTACTCACCGAGTACTCGCTGAGTAATTCCGAGTAATCGTCTGGCCGAGTAATTCCACCGAGTATGCCTAAATCTACTCGGCTAGGCACCTTGTACCGAGTACTCGGCGAGTACTCGGCGAGTATTTCCAAGTTTTAGAACACTGATCTCATTTCCTTTGGGTGGCCAATCCCCTATGAAGCACATATACGGATATGGATACGACATGATAGGGATACGGACACGGCGATATGTCAAATCCTAAAAAAATTGGATACGGATACTTCGGGGATATGGCTGTATAAATTATACATTCTTATAATTATTTGTCTCCTAGGCATAAAAGTGAAGTCATAAGAAATAAAAGAGTAGTTGAGTTGCCAATACCAAGCATGAAGTATGTCAATCTCAAAAGAGTAGGAACATATCATCCAAAAGATTAGAATTTTGTAAAAAAGAAAAAAAAATACAGATTAGTAGGCAATAGACTAATAGGTATGCATATAATATACTTCATCGGGGTGGTTCCGGAGACACTTGAAAAAACCCTCCAAATCTTAATCTCATAGTTCCCGATCAAATTTTAATGATCCGAGCTGCTCAATGTGTTCAGAACGTGATTTTAAGAGTGCCCGCAAAAAACTGGCAAAAAAACTAACCGGGAAGGGTAAGATTTGAGTAGTTTTTTATTGAACCGTTCAATAAAGTTCAATAAAAAACTGTTCGGATGATTTTTTAAGTGTCCTCGGAACTGCCCCGATACTTCATATATATACACATATATCTATGTACCAGTTTATGTATTAAATATAATTTATTATATCATGTAAACAATAGAATCAAAGGTTCAAGCGATCTAGGGTAGGAAAATATCGATCGGTTCAGGGAATGATCTATCGATGTGCATAATTTCCTCAGTTTTTTATTTTTAGTGATGCTATTATTACAATTTTTCCCTTTTAATTTGTACTTGATTCTTTAAAAAATTTCATTTTAACCCCCGCCGTATCCTAAATGTATCTTGCTGTATCCCTCACGTATCCGAAACGTATCCAAAATAAAAAATATTTAATTTAAATGCAAGATACTTGTTTGCCATATCCGATGCGTATCGGGGCGTATTGGGCACGTATTTGTATCCCTCGCATATCCGATACTCGTACATGACTAGTTTCGGAGTATCCGTGCTTCATAGCCAATCCCGCATGATTTTAGAATATCTAATACTGAGGATGGCTTAGGAATGGTCTTCGACCACTACTTTGTAATCATGCTTTATACGTAGTCCCTTAATCAAATAGTCTTCCATCGGTGCATGGCAAACTGCTCCTACCCTAGAATAGAATATTCCAAGTTGTTGTGGGATGTGTTTGTCAAGCAGGCAACCGATAATCAAGAGTTAATGTTGCATGCAAATGAGAACAATGTGGGGCCTGCCGGAATGTACACCCAATCTGAACATCTAATCTGGTAATTAAACATCACTAGAAGCTCAATCAATTCAAGAACAGATGCATCAAATCTGAAACAAGTCGTGCTAATTTAGGAGTGAGTTGTTAATACACCGAAGACTACTTTGTTTCTCCTACTGTCCTTTAACATTTCGTTGATATATATTCTGCTAAAGAAGCATTTCTTGCTAGAAACTGCAACAGTGAAATCAACTCCTTTAACGGAGAGATTCTTAATTGCAGATTGCTTTCACCTTTGTAGTTTACCCAGCCTTGATCCTTGCGTATATGTGGCAAGCAGCTTATCTTTCCCTTATTTTTTAACTAGTTACAGTATTTTTTGGTTTACGAGACATGTCATTCTTTTGTAATAAATCACCCTTATTAAAAAAATACTTATTTTAGTTAGCGGAACGGGCTAGTTTCGTAATCATCTGTAATTCAAAAAATTTAAATAAGTACTTATTTTAGTTAGCATACGGGCTTAGTCTCTATGGAACTATGTGCAATTTTTAAACTTAATTTGTGTTTTTTTGATAGATCTTGTTTGATAAGATTTGAATGAGATCGTTTGAATAGTATAAAAGAAGGGAATTGATTTTGTCATTCCCCTTTTTGTTAATGACACTCCCCTTCTCTCACTAAACAAATCATCTAATAAAAACACAAATGGGAGTGGCATTAACAAAAAGGAGAGTGGCAAAATCACTCCCCTAAAAGAAATTGAAAAATTATTTTAATAGATACATTATTTTTAAATTCGGAAGTTTCAGCAGTTTTGTAGGGAATAAACTAGGGACCAACTTTATGGATAGATAGAGTATATACGTATATGCGTGCATATAATTTCCTGTGAAGTGGTTTGGGTGAAAAACATTTTGGAATTAATTGTAAGAGTATCCAAATGCTTTTACTGGCGAGAAACTAGGGAAAGTTTATAGAACCGTTTGCGTTTCTAAGTTTATCATGTAGAACCTCGGGTGTGTGTGAGGCCCACCCCAACCCTATTGTGAGTTGTGATATGAATTTTTGTGGGGCAATTCTACTGGAAATTTGTTTCGGTCTAACAAATGAATTTTTTGTGGTTCACCGTTTGAAGTTTTGTCTCTCATGTTTTGAGAGTTTTTTGGTCCAACATATTTGTCCAATTTCTGTGGTAAAAAAACTCACCAATTTTGTTGTTCAAAAATGTCGGCGCAAAAGTAATGCCACGAGGCAATAACATATGAGTTCTTATGGACCAACATATGAACTATTGTGCTTTTAGGTTATGAATTTTTTGTTCAAAGATACAGTATTTGTGGTAGTTGATTACGAAATTTTGTGATGAGATATGTTGGTGCTCGAGATACGAGAGTGCATACCGTACACCTCCCCTAAAGGAGGTGTGTGCTATAAGTGTATAACTGTCTGGTGTGGGTGTTCATACTAAGCATGGTGTAAAGCGTGTCTCTTGTAGGTATTTGCCACGTGAAAGAAGAGGGAGGGGGAGGCTAAGTGTAGGGTATGTATGCAAGGGACACAACTCTTCACTTTGGGCTTGTATTTGATGTGGATGGCTTTTTTTTTTTCTTTTTTTCTTTTTCCGCCTACATGATAAAAGGACATTTCGTAGGTGGTATATCTCTTTGTTTCATGCCATGAACCCATCAAACCACTAGAAGATGTATTTGGTATTTTGGTTTGAAAGTGAACCATCTAAAACCTTTGGAGACTGATGGTTTGAAAGTGAACCATCTAAAGCCTAGTGTCAAGTTGTGAGATTCGGATTATTGTTGTGCTCGCCACCTACAGTACACTTGAATGAACTTATTTCTGAACGAGAAGATTTTTATATGGTTAATTTCAAACATTAATTATTTTTCAGAAACTAAACAGCCTCTTGAATGAATGTCATGAGCAGTTTCCATATGAACTGTAGATCCTAAGCTCCACTGATCAAGCTTCTAAGCACTGCAATTGTATAATCCTAGAAGTTATACACTGTTGCAAAATGGGACTATGACGGTCATACTTGACCCAGTTGTTTCAGAAGAAAATTCTCCCTTGGGCTAACTTTGTTCAATGTTCCTCCCCCTCGCACGGTACTCGGTTTTCACTTCAATATACACGTTTGGAGCAATGTTGGGTGCCACTTACTGGCAAAATAGCAAATCTCATTCGCTGTAGAAAGGTGTTTTTTTGCTTATACATTGGATCTCTCCAAGCCAAATGTGGTTTCTGATTGTTCTATGTTTACGGTTTAACTCGTATTAATGCAGGCAATCTGACTTTGTGACATATTTTACGTCATGGTGTGGCTTGCAATACTTTTTGCAAAGGTTTTTTTTGCAAGTTATTTCTTTCCTCCCACTTTTGCTATGTTAGGATCTTGTTTTGAACTAAAAGACGATTGAAGCAGGACTGCTAATCATTACACTGCAGGTTGGATGATTCTTTTTCTTAAGTTCTTTAGATTTGTACTATTTTTTGCTGCATTTGAGTATTAACAGAACTGCAAAACTTAAGACAAATGTTAGTTGAATTTCACAAAGAAATCAAGTTATGAAGGTTAGGGGTTTTCATTATTGTCTTTTCGTGTTAATTTATTGGACCCGTTACTATTAGTTGTTTTATGCTTTTAAAAGGTTTATGCTTTTAAAAGGGTGTTTGGTGGCTTGACCTTGGAAGATTGACAATGGGATTTGGTGTGGGCATTCATACCAATGTGGTAAGCATTCACGGTTCACTTTTGTAATGCCATACCTACCAAAAGGATTATTGGTCTTGCAAAACTCTGCCTAGGCGATGGATTATGTGCATATAATTGCCAAGTAAGTTAAAATTTCAGCACACAGTTCACGCCTTTTTTTTTTTGGAACAGCAAAAAAAAAAAAAAAAAAGAATTTACCTATTCATAGTTTATACACATTCACGGATATAGTGTACTATTCTTGGATGTCGTTGTACCTTTTACACATTGTTCACCACTTTAAGGGTGGTGTTGGCTATTTCCAAAAGTTATATATAATCATATACAACTGATGTGCTCAAACAGTGTTTCTGAAAGCACAACTTTTTTCTTTGAACACCCACCTCTCTCCGCATGTGGGGTTGTGCTTTCACAAGTTTGGTGTAAGAAGAAATAGGGGGTACAATGAGAAAACTATGTCCTTTCACTTTGAAACAAAACGAGTTAGAGGGCTCTAAGTGGAACAATGCCATCGTTTTTTTTTATCTGCAGGAACAATGCCATCATTAGATCATTTGGGTGAAGTTTTTTTCTATGGACCAATCTACATTTGCTAAAAAAACAGATGTGTGCCTCAGATTAATTTTGAAGTGGCCTCCAGCACCCCACTTTTAAACAAGTCGTATAATTCAAAAGAAATCTTGCGCTACAAAACGATCCATGATGCGATACAGGATAGTTTTCTTAGTAGATTGTGCTACATAGTTGAAGACATGAAATTTTATATCTTCAAAGTTCATTTTTAATATATCTAATTGATTTTGTATTTTATACTGGGTATAACTAGTTTTTTAAACCTTGAAGTATCTTACGATATTGGATATGTACTATGCATGATGAAATGAGAAAAACAGTACTCGACACGTCATTCCTGTACAAATTTTTAAACAGTATTTCGTGTCTATGTACTTCCCAGTTTTTCTGCAAGATCCGAACTTTCTATGTGGGTTACTTGTGTAAGTATCCCTCTGTAAGGCTGTAAAGCATGACCTGAACTTGATTTCCATTTCCAAACAGGCATCTGTATATGTTGCTGAAATCACATGGTCACACCTAAGGAAATTCGAGGAGGATTTACAGCAGCTAACATGGTAAAATTCAAACATAGTAGACTTGGGTTAAAGAATCGATCCTTTGTTTACTAGGTCCATATGTTGCTGATTTTACAGCTTGTGCTATGTGCTGGTGTATCCTTAATGCTTTTCATGGGAAATGTCTTGACATGGCGCACCATGGCTATAACTGGTAACTCTTGAGTTGCCCAGACACCTCTCACCATTGCCTAAAAGCAGTTCCATCTTATTGGCTTCGATTTTTGTTATTCTTGCAGGACTGGTTCCATGCTTCCTACAATCTTTAGGCATGTTCTTCATGCCAGAGTCCCCAAGATGGTTGGTGAGTTCGAATTTGACTTGCATTGTTTCTCGTTAAAGTTAATTTTTGAGGTCTTCAAACTTTTGTCGAAACATATACTTGTACTGTTGCATTCCTATATTAGCTTGTCAAAGAAAGCTTTGAAATATGTACTATTAGGATAAAGGCCCATTCAATTTTTCTGTTATTGATTGCTTTTGCTTTTCCTCTATGGTTTTGGACTGAAAGCATTTCAAAGCAAAATGTAATCGGATTATTCTTGATTATGTCCGAGCACTTGAGATAATGGGCGGGAGCGTACAGGGGGGCTCCTATGAATTTCAGTCGGTGGTGGCATACTTAACTGAACTCGTACGAATTTGTATTGAGGAATAAAGAACACTTACTATTGTCTATGTTAGTAAATCTAGAATCTTAAAATAAACTTTACGATGCATAAAAAAAATAGGGAAGTGTCATAAATTAATACTACCATTGTTTTGCAAAAAAGAAATTGGATAAACTGAAATGGAGGTGTTTTAACTTCTTTTTTTGGGTGCTGCTAGAGGGTTAATTGGAAAACAAGTGTCGATATTCAATTTTGGGTAATGTGAAACAGTAGCGCATTTAATAAAAAATGGTTGTTTTCTTCTAACACCCAGGGTGTTCACTTGCACCCTCTGCTTATAAGCTGTAGTGCGCACATACCAGTGTTCCGTCTAGTCCCCGCCTAGATTAGGAAGCCGACTAGTCGGTGCCTAGTCCCTGCCTTGGCATTAGGCAGCCCTTTTCTACCTGACTAGAACCTAGCGATTTTTAGAACATTGGCACATACACGGCGATCTCTTAGAATTCTCAATTGAAGATGTAAATGTATACATGCAAAGATTGGCCGAGAAAAAGAGTTGGAAGATACTTTACGACGTCTTAGGGGGAAGAATGCTGATATTTTTCAGAAGTGGCTGAGATCAGGGTAATCCCCAACATCCAGTGTCAATTGAAGATTTGTGAATATTGGCATTATAACTATTCTTTTATGGGTGGTATTACAGGACTATACGAAAACTTTTGAACAGCTCTCCAAAACGAGCATTCTAAACTTGTTTGAGTGAAGATATGCTCATCCGCTTACTGTAAGGGCTTAAATTACAACAAATCAAAATTTCACACGCTACCTTTTGAAGGCCATCCTGACCTCCAGTGAACATTTAAATCTCCCTTTAGATTAATTGGAGTTGGAATAATGTTACTGCTACAATTTGGACGGAGCAACGGAATTTCGTACTACGTCAGTTCAATTTTTGAAGTCCTTGGTATGTCATGAGTCACATTGGTCAAGTAATTTATTTGAAACTCTGGAGTTAAGAGGAAATTAGCAAATAAAGTTGATTGTCGATGGCTTATTGCAGCCTTGCAGGCTGTTCAGCTGGTGTTGGGACAACAGCAATGGCTATTATTCAGGTTCTAAATCATATGTATTTCATGTAGGATTGTCAATGGCTCAAGAAACTTCTAAGTACTATTACATATGTTTTCCTTTCTGCAGATTCCCTTTACTGCTTTGAATGTTCTTATAGTGGATAAATCCGGCCGGTGACCACTTTTTATGGTGAGCTTGTGAAAATTCTTTTCTAAATTTTGGGTTTTTGTTGATCCATGAGCTCTTATGCGAGTGCTTGCAGGTTTCTGCGGCAGGAACATGCTTAGGAAACATTCTTGTTGGGTTGGGATTCCTCTTTCAGGTTTGTTCAAGAAGGACAAAACAAACAAACAAAACTCATGGGCTTATTTAAGTTACCCATCCATTTCCAAAGAGTGATTTATATATAGGGAAATTTATATAAATGGTCCTCTTAGTTTCATTCAAGTCTCATTTTCATCCTCCAAGTATCAATTACAACTTTTTTGACCTTCAAGTTTGGTTTTCGTACCAAATTGGTCCAATTGATCACTTCTGTCAACCAAATTGGACAGAAAAAATCTGATTGATGGTGGTTTGGACATTGTAGTTCGTACCAAGTTGGTCCAATAGATGGCGTTTGCCCTCAATTTGATTTTTTTCGTCCAGTTTGGCTAACAGACGTTATCAATTGGACCAACTTAGTACAAAAACCAAACTTGAAGGTCAAAAGAGTTGCAATTGATTCTTGGAGGACGAAATTCTTGGAGGACGAAAATGAGACTTGGGTGAAACTAGAAGGACCATTTCTATAAATTTCCCTTATTTATATATCCCTTCGACTTTACACAAAAGTTCAGTTTGGTCCTTCAA